>PVKN010004246.1:0-34184 GCA_004027915.1 Capromys pilorides
GATCCGATGGGCCGCCTCTGCCTTCTTCTGTGGTGACCAAGAAAACATGGGAAGATTAGAAATGGGGGGTTCCCAGAGCCACTGCCAGGGGGATAGTATGCAGCCCCCTCCCTCCCTAGTCACACAGACACAGGGGCCCCCAGGGCCGGCATCCCCAGGGTGCCCAGCTCACCTCCCCCAGGGCCCCTGGCTGAGACGAGAGTGCAACTCCCAGGGGAGGAGAGTGCAACTCCCAGGGGAGGAGGGGAGGAGGGGCGATGGGCCACAGCCTCGCTAGCATCCCTGCATTTCACAATCACGGGATTCTTTCCACTGCTGCGTCCCCCCAGGCACGGCCCAGGACTTATTGGGAAGGCAGCCATGGGGGGGGGGGGGCAGAAAGGACTGCCCGCACGCACTCAGCAGGCTGGACCTCAGGCCGTGGGGCCCTGAACCACGAAGGCAACGCTGTGCCTGCATGGCGCCAGCACCAGCCTGGGACGTGGGGTCTGCTCCAGGTGGTGGGGTGGGGAGATGGGAGGACAGAGGGTGGAGACAAGCTGCACCCGCCTGACGCTGGCTGCCCAGGGCTCTCACCCTCGTGCTGGACACATGGACAGGCAAGGGACGTCTGCCCTGAGACACAGCCACCCCAGTCCGGATGACAGATCAGTGACCACCATCCCACGGCAAGGACGGCCAAGCCTGGGAAGGCGCCTGCCTCAGGGGAGCACGTCACCAGGCAGATCCGAGTGCACCCCATTTTGCAGGGGTGTAAGCCAGGACACACAGCGATGGGGTGAGGGAAAGGGGGTCTGCACTCGGGCCGCAGGGTGCAGGAGACTTCCACAGCCACCCCCGCCCGCTCAGGCTGGTCCACACGTGTATGTGCGCGCGCGTGCATGCGTGTGCACACGAGGAGCAAACGTGCACACGTGCACAGGGCATGCCCACAGCGCACCAGGGTGGCCGGCCCTGCTGACTCTGGCCCGCAGAGGCCTCGATCCTCACCGAGGGAAATGGCCTCTGCCCAGCGCTGGGTCCTCCAGACGTGGCCCCACCTCCTGCCCTGCCCTCCCATGTGCCCCGGCAACAGCTGTCCCTGCCGGCCTGGCCTTTATACCCTGAAGCCTCCACAGCCTCCACCCACCTCCCGCCACACGCTGCCCCGGACATCAAAGACACCCGACCCTCCTCCTGGCCTCCGTGCACCCTTGACCTCCCGGAATTCTTGGCCACCCGGCTCCCTTCCCGGTGCCAGGCCGCCGGGTCAGGCTGGCAGCCCTGATGGTGCTGCCATCTGGGTGCACCTGCGCTGCCAGTGTTGTAGCCCCGGGGCAAGCGTGCCTGGCACAGCAGGGCCGGCACACACTCCCTGGAATGGAGAATGAGCCCGGCGCGCAGAGGGAGGCGGCCTGCCCGGCGGGAGGCTGCAGTTCCCCACCATGCGCCCACACGCTGCCACCTCCCTCTTGCAGGAAGTGGCAGGGAAGGAGGCGGATTAAAATTTAATCCTACTGATCCCCCCAAGGGGCTCTCAGTCCTGGCTGCTCCTGCTACAGGCAGCCAGGGCTCCCCCGCTGCCAGGCGCCAGCTTCTGAGGCTTAGCCTGGGCAGGGGACACCTGAACCGCACACCCCCAAACGGAGGGCTCTCAGGCAGGGCCAGCTGACCCCGCCCCTCTCCACCACCCTGCAGTTGCTCTGAGACCCCTCTCGAGGGGCCCCTCTCAGACTGAAGGGGTCCTAGGGCTTTGGATTCAGCCAGGAGCAACAGGGCCAAAGACACCACCCTTGGGGACCTTCCTGCCCTCACCATCCTCAGAACAAATGGGCACTGGGCCAAGGGACACTGGAGAGCCAGAAGAGGGCACCGTGGACCCATGGGACAGCGGCTGGAGGAGCCATCTGTGTCACCTACGCTAGGGCCCTGTCCTTTCTAAGCCCCACCTGCCAGAGAGGAAAAACAGAATAAGCGCACCTGCTTCACTAGGGTCTGGACGGGGCTGGCGGAAGCTGAGAAAAGTGGCGCTTCAATGAGAGCAGAAACACCAGGGTGGGGCCCCACCAGAGAGCTCTTCCTGGGCCTGGCACCGTCCAGAGGGTGCTGCCAGGAGCCCACCTGTCCTCAGCCCAGGCATGCAGACATGGGCTCTTGTCTCTGTCCCTCTAGCCAGGAAGGTAACGTCTCCTGCCTCCCCTCCTGTCCCACAGACTACAATCCGTGTGGAGCAGGGTCCCTAGGGTCCTGGGCAGCTGAGTCCCTCACCCTCACCCCCACCCCACTCACTCTGAGCGCCAACCCCACCAGGAACTCCAAGAAGGGGTGGTGAAGAAGGAATTCGGCCTTGTAGGCAGCGGCAGTGGAGACCACCGCTGGAGAGCCAGGCCCTGCAGGGTAAGGACATCCTGGAGGGGGGGCCCAGACAGGTCACTCTGCCTTTTGGGGTTTCCGCTTCTCCAGGGCACCTACTTCCTGGCAGGGCTACATGCAGGGTGGAGCGATGGACACCTGTGCTATTGCTGGCGACACCCTGGCGACCATTGGCCACAAGGGTCACACAGTCATAGTGCCCTGAACATCCACTGTCCCCTCAGCCCAATGCTGGCATTCAGGCTCCCAGCGCACAGCAGCAACACAGAGGCCCACAGGCGGCCCATGGGGTGCCCGCCCGGTGATGGGGGAGGCTGGCTGGTGCAGACCAGGACGTACCCGGTTCTCATCGTAGATGATCTGTACCAGGCTACGGTGCTTTGACTCGATGGGCGGCGGCGACACTGGCTTCTCAGGCTCGGGCGGCTTGGCGGCCTCCTCCTCCAGCTGTTGCTGTGGGAAGTGAGAGTGGCGGGGTGACTGAGCCTCGACCCTGCGTGAGTGAGGGAGGCACAGCCCCCACCCCGCCCTCGGGAGCCCAGCCCCCAGCGCCGCAGGACGTCAGGCTGCTCCTGCTTCTTCTACGTCACCCAGGGTTCCGCACCGCAGAGGGAGGCCGACCTGGGCAGCTGCTCCCCGAATGGCACCCTGGGCCAAGCCACAGTGGAGCAGGACTCCCACAGGCCTTGGGGTCCTCATCTGGAAGATGGGGCTAATCCTGTCCTCCCCGATGGCAGAGGCTGCAACATCCGTGCGTGCGGGACACTGGGCCAGGACACGGGAGGCCGGCCACTCGAGTGCCACGGCATGGGGAAGGGCTGCAGTCGTGGGACCCTCGCTCACCCTCACTCACTGTGCTGCCTCGGGAAGCAGCTGAATTTCCTGAGCCCTCTCCCTCCCCTAGAAACAAGGGTCATAAGAGCCTTTACACTGGTAAAGGCCGAAGGGGCTCATGCCGAAGAGGACTCCCAACAGCATGAGCTCAGCCCCGCCGACAGTGCTGCCCATCCTCAAGACCACAGCCACCGTTACTGTTGTCACCACTACCGCTGTCACCGTCCACTCCGCCATTTCCACCTTGGGCACCCTTCCCTAAGCACCTCAGACAGGCCATCCACTGTGCTGCCACCTGCTTTATGCCAAAAGAAGAAACCAAGACCAGAGAACACAGGCGCCAGCCCCAGGCCACGCAGAGGCCAACTCCAGACTGCCACTGGACAGGGCACTCAAGTGATAGCAGAACACAGCTCTACCCTGCTGGCAAGGTCCACGCACCCTGGGTGTCACCAACGGGCAGAGCATTATGGGCCCCAAAAGGCAGCCAAGAGGAGCCAGTCCAGTGCAGGACTGCCTTAGTCCCACAGCACCCCCTGGTGGGAGCTGCAGTCGCCTCCAGGGCTCCCCTGGGGCAAAGGGAAGGAAGCCTGGAAACTGGAAAGCATAGGAGGCGCAGGAGAGCAGAGGGGTACCGGGACCGCGGGCGAGCAGGAAGGGCCTCACATATGGAGACCCTGCCAGAGGACCCTGCGCTCTGCTCTGCAGGAGCACAGACCTCAGCTGCACTGCTGGCTGCAGGGCCCTGCGCGACCCCTTCCGTGAGCCCAGGGGGAAGGGGCCCCTCCCCCAGCTGCCTGAGGCTGGGAGGAGAGGAGGGCAGGAGGCAGACTGCTCAGCAAGTCGGCCGCCAGAGAGCCCAGCAGCCACCACAGCAGCTGGGACCAGAACTTTGTTTAAAAAGAAAATAACAGGCGTTAGGCAAGAATGTGGAAAAGCTGGAGCCGTCAGACGTCGCTGGGTGGCTGTAAAAATGGGGCAACCGCAATGGAAAAGAGCCTGGAAATTCCTCGGCGCGGAGTTCCGTGTGGCCCAGCGATTCCCTGTTTACACCCGTGGCGCGTCATCCAAACCAACACTGAGAACGCGTGATTCTGGCACCAGCAGCCACAGGGCGGAAGTGGCGCCACGTCCACGCAGAGGCAGGAGGACGAACAGCGTCCCACCGCGGGGTGTCCCTTGGCCACAAGGAGGGCGGTGCTGGCCTGGAAGGCACAGGCCTGGCTCCATCCCCAACACGGTAGATGAGGATGGCGGGGAGGAACACGGGCAGCCCCAGTGGGACTTCTGCTAGGGCAGGGCAGGCGTGGGGCCCACCTGTGTGACCCCACCAGAGGACAGGTTGGTCAGGCAGGTCTCAGGGGATTGCTGGGAGGGACAGCAGAGACTGCGGGCAGCCTGTGCTGAGACTGCGTGGCCACAACGCCCACCGAGCCCCACGCTCTGAGGACCGATGCCCTCCTTGGGAACTTTCATTCCAAGCACAGTGCAGTGGAGCACAGGAGAAACTCCCGGGAGGGGGGCATCCCTCCCTCAAGGTGCCGCCAGCATGCCAGGCTCAGGACACGTGTGAGAGTAGGGGCCCGCAGCTGCCACACAGCCCCAAAGCCAGGTCTGCAGGAGCAGAGCACTGGGGGGCCGGCCTGACCCCAACGCATGCCTGGCCTCGCTTGGGACACACGTCACCATCCTGGAAACCCACCTGCCACCAAGGTCTAGGACAGCTGCTGGACCAGCTTTGCCCCAAGTGCCCCACCGGGGGGCCACGTGTGCTACCCCACTCCTTTGTGGCAGAGGACAGGCTGTCACCCTCCCCTCACCCACACACTGCTGGGGCACAAAGCAGGACACATGGTGACTCAGCCAGATGGGCGACAGATCTAGCACATCAGTTCCTGTAAAGGACCCGGCGTTGGGGCCATGGGGTCTCCGCTGGATGGCCGCACACGCCATGTACACAAGGAGCAAGGAGCGGCTGTGTGCCAATAAAACTTTATAAACACTACCACAGGGCAGGTGTAGCTGTGTCAGCTTAGCCCAGAGGACGGTGGCTGACTAGGGACATAGCTCCTGTAACAACCAAGACATCCTCTCTTTGGAACGGAGACCCAAAGACGCCTGGAAGGGAATCCCAGAAGGGCTGGGCAAAGTCAGATTATCAACTAATTTTGTATTGAATAAGCTATAAATGAGGATTACCAACATCACAGCCAGGCATGGTGATGCACACCTATAATCTGAGCTCCTCATGAGGCTGAAAAAGCAGGATCCTAGCTGGGCCATGGTGGCACACACCTGTAATCCCAGCACTTGGGAGGCTGAGGCAGGAGGATCGGTGCAAGTTTGAGACCAGCCTGGGCTACAAAAGTGAGCTCAAGGCCAGGCTGAACTGCCTAGCGAGACCCTGTCTCAAAAAGACAAAAAAAAAAAAAAAAAAAGGTTCCCTGAATTTAAGGGTAGCAGGGGCTACAGAGAGAGACCTTTGTCTCAAAAGCAAAAAGGCAAAGCAAAACATAACAAGATGCACACGGAGACATTTTCCCTCCATAGCTTTATCTTGTTTCAACTGTGACATTGCAATTTGGTTTCCAATCTGAGGGCCTCGGTCCCTCATTAAAACCCTGGAGGGAAGACATCATATGGACTCTACACCCAAGGAAATGGAGGCTCCCCAAAATTGAGCTCCTTGGAGGAAATTATATAAATCACATTTTATTTATTTATTTATTTATTTATTTATTTATTATTTGGTACAGCGTCTCATTACGCAGCTCGGACTTGCAGTGATCCTCCTGTTTTCAGCCTTCCCTGCACTAGGATTACAGGCATGCGCCACCAAAGTTTCAGTGGCCAGCTCAGCATGACTGGTGGGCAGGGCCAGCACAGCATGATGTTGGGGATCGAACCCCAGTCCCTGCTTTGCCTAAGCAGGCACTCAGTCCACTGAGCTATCTCACCGGCCCTACAAACTATATCTAAAATGTTCTTTTTTCTTTTTGTTTTTTGGTTTTTGAGATAGGGTCTCGCTATGCAGTTCAGACTGAACTCACTATGTAGCCCAGGCTGGCCTCAGCCCTCCAAGCGCTGGCATCGCAGGTGTGCATGCCCCGCTGGCCACGTTTAACTTGTCCACCCCATAGTGGCCTTCCGTGGGGCTCCAGCGCCTGTGGGTCAGGTGGTCACCACACTGGGGACAGCTCAGGGGCTGTGTGGGGTGCTTGCACACCCTGCACCCTGGCCTCACAAATGTCGCACAGGCACACAAGCCCACTCGCCCTGATCCAGGGGTGTCTGTGCATCTGTGACCCCTGTTCCTAGTGTCACCTCACGGTTGTCACCACTGGCACTCTGGAGGGAGTTGGTCCCCACCCTCCACCTCCACCACACCTGCTTCTTCTTCAACTTGGAGATCTGCTGCTCCACCATGGTGATCTCGCGGTCCACGCGGTCCATGTTCTGGATCAGCTCCTCCTTGGACAGACGCGGGGGCACCAGCTCTAGCTCAGCATCAGTGTGGGGGGGGCTTGGCGGCGACACCGGCTCCAGCTTGCCCGCCAGGCTGCGGTCCTAAGGGGGACAGGGCCCAGGGAACACTTGGTCAGCCAGGGCACCCAGCGTGCCCTGGCTTGGCCCTCACTGCAGCACCTGCGTGGCAGTCTCTGCCCTGCCCCGTCACCCCTCTCCAGCCCCTCCCCCCTCTGCTTCTGCATCTTCCCAGGCAACACACACCTACCCTCCGTGCACCCAACTTCTGAATCCTCCCAGCAGCCCATTCCCCCCAGAATGGGAATGGCACCTCCCCCAGGCCCAGCTTCCAGAGGGACCCTGCTGACATAATGGTCATCAGAGCAAGTTTCAGGATTCGAGGTGGCACAAGCCATCCGAAGGCTGCACACAAGACAGCTGTGTGGGCCCAGGAGAGGCCAGGAGCCACTAGGCCCGCGGGTACGGTGAGACAACTGCTTCCTCTTTGGTCCTTAACTTGTTTATTTGTAACTTCTGCCTGTTACTAGAGAATAAAGCCAGCTCCTTCACCTCTTCTTTATGCTTTTATTTCCCACAGGGGTCTTACTAAGCCACTAAATTGAGGCCAGGCTGGGCTCAATCTTATGATCCTCCTGCCTCAGCCTCCCAGGGTACTCAGATGAGGGTGATTACTCAAGGGTGTCCCTGCTGAGCTGTAAAAGGCTTAAATCAACAGCTTCCAACACTGCCAGTGCTGCCAATAATCCACTGCGACTATGGAATGCTGGACCATGCACACAACTACTTTCTCTTAGTTCAACAAGAAATTTTTTGTACCTACCATGATTAGAAAAATTATCATGTCTACATCTTGTGCTCTATATAACTACTATGAGTACAATATGCTTTGTACCAATTATTTAAAATTTTTTTAAAAAACTGTCAATAGCCGGGCATGGTGGCTCACGCCTATAATCCCAGCACGTGGGAGGCTGAGGCAGGAGGACTGGTGCAAGTCTGAGACCAGCCTGGGTTACAAAAGTGAGCTTAGGCCAGCCTGAACAGCATAGCACAAGACCCTGTCCCAAAAAAGACAATAAATAAATAAACAAATAAAAAAGTAAAAATAAACTGTCCCCCAAAAAAGTCATACAAGATAGCATGCTAATAATGCAATTACTGAGAGACAATTGGACATGGCTGGGGAGATAGCTCAGTAGAATAAGCGCTTGCCTGGCAAGCGCAAAGGCCTGAGTTCAATCCCCAGTTCCACCAAAAAAAAAAAAAAAAAAAATCTGTTAATCTTTGGCACCAGGGAGATAGCTCCGTGGCACAAGTGCCTGTCTGGCAAGTGCAAGGTCATGAGCTTGAATCCCAGTCCCGCAAAACAAACAAACAAATAAATAAAAATAAACTGTCCAAAAAAAAGTCATACAAGGATATCATGCTAATAATGCAATTACTGAGAGACAATTTGACATGGCTGGGGAGATAGCTCAGTAGAATAAGCGCTTGCCTGGCAAGTGCAGGGTCCTGAGTTCAATCCCTGATACCAGAAATTAATTAATTAATTAATTTTCAAGGAACAACCTAAGCATAATTGTTAAGAACATATGTATAAGCTCACATAAGTGAAATACAAGTTTTATGAATGGACTTTTCAACTAAAAAAGTAAAGGACGTCCCTGTGCCCCCCGCTGGGCCAAGCTGCACAGGGATCTGGGGGAGGAGGCTGGCACACAGTCCAGGCCCCAGGAGCAGGCCCGCGGGCCCGTGCAGACCCCGGCTGCCCACTTCACGCTCCCCTTTCTCTGTAGGCAAAGTGACAGCCTTGCCTCCCCAGTGCCCGGGAGTCACACAGGTAAGCTCCATCAGCCCAGGCGAGGACGTGCCGCCCGTGCCCACCTCGGGCACAGTGGCAAGGCTGTGCCATTCCCGTCCGGGCACACCGCCAAGGGGGCAGCTGCTGGCCCTGGGCTCGGACAGCACCAGGCTGTGCTCCTGGCTGCTGCGCAGCTGCACCCCAGGACACAGAGGGCATTCTTCCCAGACAACTGCAGCGCACAGCGGGGCTTCACCAGCCTGTCACCTGGGTCCTGGGACCCGCCTGGGTTGGCCTCCATACTCCATGGCCATCTGAGACAGGGACATGGCAGACACGGCCCAGGTATCCTCCCACCTGGGATCCTCTAAAGAGTGTCTCAGGATCCTCACAACAAAAGACAGCCGGGAGCACCGTCCCTGGAGACGGTCACCCCCGGGCAGGGCAGGCCCACACCCCCTCTGGTTCTTGCCCAGGGCCAATGGGGGTGAACAGGGATGAGGATGTGGGTGTCAGGCCAGGCACCCCAAATCTTGAGCACACCACTCGCCCGACTCAGCGTGGCTCTCAGAAGCCACGTCTCCTACCAGGCCGGCTACAGGCTGTTGCCAGCCAACGCCAGAAAAGTGCCTGAACCTGGTTTCCTCCCTAGGTCCTCACCAAAGCTATGACATCAAGTGACAGAACAAGGTCCCTGACAGAACACTGACCACTGCAGAAAGGGACAGAGCACAGACACACGTGGCCAGGCCCCCAAAACAACACTGAGACAGCAGCTGGGCAGCCTGCACCACCAAGGAGCCACTGTCCCCGGGACCCAAGCAGGGCAGCAGCCAGGCAGGGACAGTGGCTAGGGGCAAGCCCCCAATGTCCTTCATCTCCTCCTCCGAGGTGATGGGGACAGGCTGGCACTGGATCGGGGGGCTCGCTGCAGCACCCCGAGTGGCCCAGGGCCAGACTCCACTCAGGCACTTCTAGGTCACAGCACCCTCACGTGCAGTAGGGACGGCATTCCCTGCCACCAGCGCCCCGGCCGCTGGCCACTCTGTTACGGATGCCCATCACTAAGCTGTGCCAGCTGCCAATTTCCCAGTCTGGTGCCGTGACAAAACTTCTGGGGAGGGCTGGGGAAATAGCTCAGTGTTCTAAGCGCCTGCCTCGCAAGCACAAGGACTTGGGTTCGATCCCTGGTACCACATACTGTGCCAGGCCTGAAACCCCAGCACATCATGCAGGCCCTGAAACCGGGCATGGTGGCGCATGCAGGTAATCCCAGCGCGAGAGAGACAGGACGATCACTAGGAGTCCCAGTTGCATAGTGAGACCCTGTACCAGATAAATAATTTTAAAAAAAACAAAAAACTTCAGGGCAACACTAATGGCTATGAACAAGACAAAGAAATCACTACTTGAAATTAAAGCCACAAAGGCCGGCCAAATAGCTCAGTAGATTAAAGCTCTTGCAAGCAGGCGCAGGGGTTGGGGGCTCCATCCCCAGGCCTGTCCCTGGGGTGTACAGAGATGGCAATTGAGACTGAGTGTGGTGGCGTGCACCTGTAATCCCAGCTCTTGGGAAGCTGTAAACAGGCAGATCACTATGAGTCCGATCTAATAGTGAGACCCTGAACACCCTGTAGACCCTTGCACCACGCACCCACCCACCCCACCCCACCTCCCACCAAAAAAAATAAATTAATTAATTAAAGCCACAAAAGCCCTGGGCGTGGGAGAAAGAGCTCTCCGCAGGCCTCAAAACCTGGAGGAGGAAACCGTGGGTCGCAAGCTGCCATCAGAGTAGTGCACCAGGCCCACACCCACCACAGGTGGGCCCCAGCACAGCCGGGGAAGGGCAGAGAAGGGCTCCTGGTGACATCACGTCACCTGGATCACACTCGGCCCAAAGCCTGCGCCTCAAAGTCCACGCTTCCGCCAAGGTGGCAGGGGCTGCCATTCAGGGACTTTCAGAGGTGGCACTGCAAGCGACTTTAAGGCCCCCTAGGACAAAGCTGAGTGAACTCTGAAGCACTCCGCTGACCCCGCTGGGTGCAGGCTCGGGGCAGGAGCCGCTGTGAGCCTCACACTCACGCAGCCTGAAGCAGTAACAGCGTCCTTCCTGGCAGGACAGAGAAGGACAGAGGTGGCAGGGACGCAGGAGGAGACACAGGCGGAGAGGCACAGGCGCAGGACAAGGGGACGGGAGCCAAGAGGAAGGAGGAAGAGCGGCAGAAGATGCGCGACACGGCTGTGGAGCTTGGGAGAGCAGCTGGCAGCAGGGACGCCCAGCCCCAAACCACCCGCTTCGTCCACCTGCACCCCTACGTCCCGGTTCTCCTTTCTGGGACAGCAGCAAGAGTCCAAGGCCTTGTGCCCCCCAGCAGTGTCCCCGCCACCAGCCAGCATCCAGGGACAGTGCCTGGAGGTGACAGCTGACAGGCCTCATTCACTTGGTATGGTGGGCAGGAAGTGTGCCCACTACGGGAAGGGTGACTGTCCCCCCAGGGGGCACAGCCAGGCAAGAGCTGAGGAGCAGGCACCCAGGGCTCTGGGAAGCACGAGGTGTCTTCCCCAGAGCCTCTCTCGGAAGATGCTGACCTCTCCTGCAGCGGCCTGTGGCAGAGGGGACGTGGCTGGCCACGCTTCAGAGGAGCGAGGAAGGGCAGGAGCAAGGAGGCGGCAGTAGGAAGCCACTGCCATGGCCCAGGCAAGCAAGGTCGGTGGCCCAGGACCACGGAGACCAGACGGACAGGCAGCGGCCAGTGCAGGGAGCATGTGGAAGGCAGAGGTGTGGGATCCCAGGACAGATGTGTGGGCACAAGGAGGGAGGGGCCCCAAGCAGCAGAAGGGGCGGCCAAGGGTGCAGGCTCGGACTCAGCACGGGGCCAGGACCACTAGCACCCAGGAGTGGCGGGATGCAGGCAGCGGCGGGACACCACTGTGGCTCCCCACCCTCCAGCACCACACGCTTTTGGGGCCAGAGCCCAGGGCCCAGCACCGGCCCCTGTGCAGGGCTTAAGGAGCCACCGGGGCCCAGTTCCATCCAAGCAGGGACCCAGCCCCAACACGGCACAGTCGAGGGGAGACCCAGGGCCACACACACCCATCAGACCCCGGCCCGAGGGGGAACTCGGCCCACACCACCGGAAGCCGCCCCACATCGTGCCTCTCCTGACGCCCCCACCCACTCCCTGCTCCTACCTTGGTGAGGTCCTCAGAAGCACAGGGCTGGCCCGCAGCCAGCAGGGGCGACGGGCGCAGCAGAGGGTCAGACATCAGCTCCAGGCGCGGCCGCTTGCTCTCCATGAATTCTAGGTCGGCCTTGCCCAGCTCAGGCAGGTAGGAGTGGGACTCGGGCCTCAGATGCAGCTCCTGGGACCTGCAGGGGGCCCGGCACGCAGTGGGGTCACAGGGAGAAATGGTCTCGAGACCTGGGGCCCCCAACCTGCCAGCACCACCAGGGACCCCACATAGCTGACTTCCTGGGGGGTGATGGGCACCAAGGGCAGGGACAAGAAGGTGTCAACATGCCAGCACTGCTAGGAAGCACCCACAGGGACGGGGGATCCCAGGAGCAGCTTCAAGGGCAGGAAGAAGGCAGGGCCTTCACCCCACCAGAGCTCTTACAACTTCAAAGACAGTGATACCATTTCCTGCCCACTGCCTGGGCAGACATTACTAGCTGATAACCGGGCTCATGCTGTGAGACCTGGCCTGGCACCTTCTCAGTTCAGCTAGCAGCCCTGATGACTGCATCCTGGCTAATCGCCCCCAACCTGCTCTCTTCTCAGTGGGCCTGGACAGGGCAGGCCCTCGCCTGACACCCTGCTGCACCAGAAGGGGCCTTACAACCCAAGCTCCAGCCCACTCTGAGCAGAACTCCAACTCAGCGCCCTCGCTGGCCCTCTGGCCCCACTCCTGGTGACCATGTCCCTCCCCTGAGGCCTTTTCCCACGCTAAAACTCAAAGGGCAGCTCCTGTGGGAGCCTGGCCCCCGGTCTCAGCAATGCTCTGCCCAGCCCCTCCACCAGGACGACCCTAGAGACAGACACCATGGTCTAAGGCCCCCGAGGGCACAAGCCACATGACCCCCTCCTCCTCAGAGCTGAGCTTGCCGGGTGTCGTGTCCCAGCCACGAAAAGCTGGCCAGCACAGGCCCCACACCTCACTGTCCCCAGTACGGGTCATACCCACGTTCCTGCTTGACCTTCTCTCTCTGGCTTGGATGACGAGGGAGCGAGGCTGTCGGGGCCCAGAGCAGGGGGCGGGGGCGGGGGGCTCCCAGCTAGCCGCAGGAGGGGCAGCAGGAGTGAGCAGGACCTGTGCACGGCACTCCCGAGGCCTCCCTCTCCCTGCATGAGGAGGACAAAGCCACGGCCCTCTTACCGTTCATTCCCGGGCTGAAACTCGGACAGCAGCGAGGGCCTCCGCCGCTGGGGCTGGATGATGGAGCCGGGCGACAGGTGTGAGGAGTAGTCCCGGGGGTGGTGCTGGTACTCGAGCAGCCCCACGTCCTGGGGGGGAAGCAGGCATGCAAGTGGGCTCAGAGGAACCCTCCCTACGGGGGATCGAGTTCTGAACCGAGCGCACAGCTTGGGAGCCGCCGGCTCTGGCTGGGAAGCGCCTGGCTTCACCGGAATAGCACCGGTCCCTGACCTAGGGCCCAGCTGCAGGCTCCACCACGCCCGGACGAGGCTGCTCCAGCCGCTCAGGCAGGGCCACGGCAAGAATCCCACCAGGCCGGCGAAGGCCTAGGGTCACTCTGCCAAGGCCTGCTGCTCCTGGGCTCTGCAGCTGGGACCAGGGCCTCACACACCCCCAGGCAAGTGCTGGCCACCGAGCCGCAGTGACACCCAGCAGAGCTCTGCCACCTTGACCCAGACGGCCCTGGACAAGGGTCTCACATACCCAAGCATCCCCCCTTAGCAGCTGGGCAGAGGCCAACGGGGCCAGTCGGGCAGCCCTGACCACACTCTGGAGAAGATGTTTTGATTTTTATTTTTCTATCTTGTTTATTTTTGGGGGGTTAAATCTCCTCTTTCCTGGCACGTCTTGGACACACGCAGCACCCACGTTTGTCACGGGACCTGCACCTGCGCACCACACGCTCCCGCACCTCTCCCACGCCCCTCCCCTCCCCTCCCTTCTGCCGCTCCTTATGTACAAAAGCTGTTTCCGTTCCTACGTCTAGTCTCATTTTGTTTACTTTTCCCCTCTCCCTTGCTCTCCTTCTCATTTGCACGTTTCCGTCCCGTGTCCGGACGGACGCGCAGCTCGCGTCTCGGGCTTCCAGCTTCTCATGGTGGGGAAGCAGCGCGGTCTCTGAGTGCGCGTGTGCTGCCGGCTCACTTCGCTCACGAGCGGGTCCGACAGTGCACCGCTCGGTTCATCCCTCATTCCATGCCACTGTATAGGAAAGCCACATCTCCCCATCTTCTTTATCCATCCGCCAACGGACGGGGATCTGGGCCGTTTCCAAGATTCAGCTCGCACAAACAGTGCCGCTACCAACACGGGTGGGCTCCTATCACTGTGGTGCGATGCTTTCGGTTCCTTCAGAAAGACACCGAGAAGGCAGAACAGCTCAGTGGAACAGAACCTCCAGTTTCAGTTTTTTGAAAAACGGAGACAATATTTTTTCAAAAAAAAAAAAAGCCTCCCAGCAAGGACATAAACACTGGCTTCCTCCGTGTACCAGCGCCAATTGATTAGTTCTGTCTGTTTGGAACACTCAGTTCTGCTGTGTGGGGCAAGCAATTAGTGATGTCTGACACTGGCAGGGCTGCAGGAAGAGGGGGATGGCAGATGACTCAAGTTTCCTCTTGGTACAGCTTCCTGATGTTTTGTTGTTCAGGATTTTGTTTTTCACAGCTATAATTTCCCCAATTTTCTGTAAGAATCTTGCCGTTCTTTTGTTGTCTGGCTTTTTATTTCAAGCGGTTTTCTCTGCAAAGAAAGCCAAGCTGACACCAGGTAGGAGTGGAGAGAATGGATTTGTTTCAGATCCAACAGAACATGTGTGGAGGAGGCAGAGACAGAAAGCTGCAGGGCCCCAGGGGGCTCCTGCTGGTCCCTACTTTCAGACCTCGGTGTCCTCGGCTTTGAATTGGGCACTGAGCACAGATGGAGGAACCTTGCCCGCACTTCTGATGTTCTGGGCACCCCCAGAGGCTAGCTCCCATGGTATCCGGCATAAGGTCCTGGTGCTGCAGCAGGGGACACATCAGGGACGTGCCAGCTGCCAGGCGAAGATCCTCCGCAACGGGCGGCGGAAGTGCGAGAAGGAAGCAGCAGGCCGCGCCGGCTGCCAGCAGGAACGCTCTCCCTGCCGACCGGCTCTGCCCGAGAAAGCAAAGTGAGCAAAGCAGCACGGGCAGGCGGTCCCACTGCTGCCAGCCAAGGGAGGCACCAACAGGCACGGGTGGCGCGTGGCCCCGGCACGCGAGGGCGTGGGCGGCCACCACAGGCTCTGGCCTCGATTTCCCAGTTTGGGAGGGGCCCTGTGCAGGGCGTTCACATGGTCCCTATCCTAGGGCTTGAGTGGTGCCCAGGCAGTGCCACCCCACCAGGACACAGGAGCAGGTGGGACCCTGCCCGTACCAGCGCTGGCACCTGCAGCAGGCCCGTGTCTCCAGTGACTCGGGAACCAGCCTGGCGGGTCCTTCCGCCAGAGTCAGCACCAGGGCCCAAGGCCAAGGCCAAGGCCAAGGCGGCTTCGAGTGCTGCTGGCACAGGGCCATGCCCATCTAGGCAACTGCAGAGGTGCCCTGGGGAACAGGCACTGCCCGGGAAAGCCTGAGACGCGAGGGCCCAGCCGGTGCCGGGGATACATCACGTCCCTCGGAGCAGGAAAGGGAGGACTGCTGGCTACACTGCTCCAAAGACAGCAGATGACAGTTAGGATCACAACAGTGATGTCACCTCCTCAGCCATGCCACCTGCCCACTCGCACGACCTGGGGACTGTCCTGGCTCCAGTGACACAGAAGCCAAGGCCCCTCGTTCAGCAGCCAGGATGGCACTGAGGAAAGTTGGGTCCACGAACACAGAGGTGCAAGGCAGGAAGGGGGACGCAACGACCTCGGCTCTGGGTCCCCACTCTGGACGACGTCCAACCAGCACCACCCAGGAGGGGCTGGGGAGAGCCCAGGGTCCTGGAGACACAGGCGGGAGGGAGAAGAGGGCTGTCCGAGCCCCAGGACACAAAGGAGGGGTGCACGCACTGGGCTCCAGGAAAATGAAACTAGCAGGTTTCTTTTGACGTTTTGAGAGGAGGTCTCATTGTGCAGTCTGGGCTGACCTTGAGCTCCCGAGGAGCCTCCCTGCCTCAGCCTCTCAGGTGCTACGATGACGGGCACACGCCACCATGCTCAGGGGCAGGAGCACTTTGTTACTGAGCCCTCAACCCAGGGAGACGCTCAGGGAAAGACCTGGGGTCTCCATCTGTGGGGTGGAGAGGACAGGCCCAGGTAGGGGCCTGCAGCAGGCCACATCCAAGGAAGGCTGAGGCAGGGAGAGTTCTCGAGTCTCGAGGCCCAAGCCCGGTTGGCAGCCCCCAATCCATCTCCCAGCCACACTGGGCACAGGACAACCACAACAAAGAGCCAGCAGAAGGCCCAGAGGGTAAACTGAGGCAGCCTCTCCCCACTGAAGGAGCAGCCTGGTGTCACTCAGCAAGCTGGGAAAGAACCATGACTCGGGACCATAACAAGGACTCACTTTCAGGGGCGGGACCCCGGACAGGGAGCCTGGGAGCAGCCTCGGACTCCTTGTTAGAGTCCTGTGGGGCGATCTGAACCCTTGGGCTGTGCCTCAGTTTCTCCCTTTCCATCCTCAGCCTTCCTAGTCAGAGACCCACATCAACCACAGGGAGGAGTCAGGCCTGGGCACGCATCTCGGGGAGCTCCGGCTCCTGCGTCACAGATGCCCCAGGAAGGCAGAGTGGTCACAGAGGTCAGGGGCAGGGTGACAGCATCCCTGGGTAGAGACATACATGCCCCTGCCACTGCCCACAAACATCCTGTGTCACCGGCAGGACCCACAGCTGACCCTAAGCACCTGGCAGAGGGCACAGCAGGGCAAAGGCAGGGGCCACAGAGCCCAGGGCTCTCTGAGGCTGAGCCCAGACAAGGGGTCGTGAAAGGCGCAAGTAGAGAGGGCCGGCAGAGAGGCAGCAGTGACAAGCAACACGACAGCAGGACGGGTAGGCACTGCGCCAGGCACTGCCTCAAGCACCTGGGTCAGAGGGGTCAGAGCCCCAGCCCTCACGAGACTGCCCACAGAAAGCACCAGACAGCCACGTCAGCCACAGCAGGTGCCTGACTAGCAAAGCACTTGTTGGTGACATGGTGTGACAAAGGTGACAGCAACATCTGTGACAGCACTTTCCTCAGCCCTGACTGCATAAAGGTGCTCAATAAACAGACACACTGAGACCCAGGACCTGGGGTGACTGCCTCACCCACGCCTTAACCCAAAGCTGGTCAGGGAACTTCCCTGCTTCAGCCTCCTCGCCTGCAAAATGGGTTGATTTGGGGGAGCAGGCTGCAGGGTACGGTTCCCACAACCTAAACCAAGCGGAAAGCTCCAGCACACGTCTGTGCACGGCCATGACCTAGAAGGACACCTCAGGACTGCAAACTGTGGGAGCCACATACTAGGCCCAGAGTGGAAACGCCTTCCCAGCCCCAGGGAGGATCACAGCAGAACAAGGGCACACACAGGGCAGTCAGCGCCTTCCTGCCACGCCCACCCGGCCTCACGCCCTCACTGAGCATCAAGGACACGGTGCCCAGCGGCAGGCCACGCAGTGGGACCAGATGCGTGCAGCGAGGGGAGGACCCAGGGTCTCTGCTCCCACGTGGCACACAGTACAAAGGGAGGCAAGAGAGATAGCAAGGGGCCTCTGGAAGGCAAGGGAGGGAGGGAGGGAGCGGGCGAGGGGCTGGCAAGCAGCAGGGCTCTGCTCCGCACACACCCACGGCCAGCCCGGCTCAGCCCTACCCGGCCTGCGGCGGCTCAGCTCTCACTCAACTGCTAAGCTGCCAGGCTACATACAGCTCGCCACCCTCCTGCCCCAGCCTCCAGGGTAGCTGGGATTACAGGTGTTCACTGCGAACAACCAGCTCACTGTCCCAATTTTAAAACGGGACCCAGGAATTGTACCAAATGCCCAGGACCCAGGACCCAGAACCCCACCTGCCAAGCAACACCCTGCGCCACAGCCACACCAGCCTGCTCAAAGGAATGGGGTAGCAGGGAGGTCCGGAGCTGGCATCTTGCACACGGGTGTGCCTTACCGTGTGGGGCCGGGCTATCTGCATCGGGTAGGAGATGCCATGGGGCGGGTAGCGGGGCTCAGTGGCCCTCCAGGTCTGTGCCACAGGTTGCGTGGATCCCGACATGGCAGTGGGGGTCCGGGTGGGCTCTGGGCCCAAGCCGTGCTCTTGGCCAGCACCAAGGGTCAGCAGGAGGCCCCGGTCATCTGCTCAGGAGCCACAGGTCATGGGCATCTGCAGAGAGAGAGCAGGAGGTGAGACCCACAACCGCTCACCCTGGCGGCACAGGGGACCAGGAGCAGCCACAGAGCCTGACCAGGGCAAAGCTGGCCCCCGGCAGCCCCAGGATCCAAGTGCTGAGGCTGCATCTGCGCCCCTGTCCCCACTGCCACTCCAGGCAGCCTCTCTCCCAGCCTCTGGGACTTTCCGCGGCTCAGGGGCAAAGTTCTGCAAAAGTTCCTGGCACTGACAGCTCAGCCCACAGCTGCTGGCCCGGACCCAGAGGTCGCCAGAGGGGGAGACGCACACCAGCACCTGTGTAGTGGCCAGGTCGGCTCAGGCAGGCCACAGTTCACATGTGGCGTGACCCCAACACAGCCCCTGGCCCACCACGCTGTGACGCAAGACAAAATGACATGAGGGTGACAGAGGCTCATGAAGTCAGGGGACACGGAGAGCAGGACAAGAGGCAGTGGTGCTGTCCCTGCAGGAGCTGCTGCAGCCATGCTGAACATCAGCTTCACCTGCAGATTGGTGGGTGCCCGCGGTCCTCTCCCCTCCTGGCTCTGCTGCCCTAGAACCAGGAAGTACAAGGGACTCCCCAGTCCAGGCCCTGCCCTCAGAGTTGCGGCACCCAGCATCTGGAGGAGGTCAGGCTGGAGCTGCTTCACAAGTGGGCGGGATGAGGAGGGGACGAGGACAGATGCCCGGCCCACCGCACCCATCCTGACCACCCCTGTACCGCCCTGGAGGCCTCCAAGGTCGTGAGTTCCCTGGTGACCCGCCCCTTGGCAGTCTACAGTGCAGGAAAAATTAAGATCACTGCAACCACCACGGAAGAGTGACAGTACCTCTGCTACAAGACATCCACGGGGGCTCCGGCTGCATCCCTCTCCCACCCCACCTGTGACTACTGTGGTCCTCACTTCACTCCCCAAGCTCCAGGCCTGGCCAATCAGATCCCTGCATCCCCAGAGCTAGCGATTGGCTGACAGATGTGTTTGTGACCCAATCCCAGCCAATGAGAATCAGTCCTGGACTTGCAGGAAGACCCCGGGACCAGGTGTGTATCGCAGGACTGGAAGCTGGAGAAAGGAACCCTGGACTCCCAGGGATGCCCCAGGACGAGGTGGATGGGAGGTCGGCAGGGGCAGGAATCACAGGCAGGTGGGACTTCAACCGCTGACGGTGGACTCCAGGGTCACACCAGACACACTGTCCACCCAGCCATAGCAACAGGATGCACGCCAAGTTGTGCAAACAAGGGACAGAGCTCCCTCCCCGTGCCATCCCCCAGCCACACAGCCCTGGGCAAGTCACTCCCTCAAGAGCCTCAGACTGACCTCAGTGGGCACTGCTGTCCCCGTGTCTCAGGGCACACGGAGATGCCACCCGTGGAGGCGTGCCCCACACTCCTTCTCTCACAGAGGCCTGGACCAGCCAAGTCTTCCAAGAGTCACCCTGCCAACCCCACCCTGTGTCCCCCAGCCCCCCCACACACATGCGCGCGGTGGCCCCGAAACTAGGGGGAGCTGAGCCAAGCCAACCTCCAGCCCTGCCAACCTCAACTTTTAAGAAGAGTCTTGTAGGGGCTGGGGAGATAGCTCCGTGGCACAAGTGCCTGCCTGGCAAGTGCAAGGTCGTGAGTTTGAGCCCCAGTCCTGCCAAAAAGAAAGTCTTGTAGCTCTTCAAAATTTTCTAAAATTAATTACCGTAGCTAGCCCAGGCAGAATCAGGGAGCAGGATGGACGTCACACAGGACGGGATGTAGGCAGGGCCTGAGGAACAGCCAGGGGGAACCTGGCTAAGCTCCCTCAAAGACAGTGCCAGACAGGACCAGAGACCACGGGGAGACTTGGGGATTCCAGTGACCAGGTCACCTGGCTGCCCTGGAATCAGGACAAGGTGGTCGGCCTCCCTGAAGGCTGATGTCCCCATCCAGGCAGGCTCAGTGCTGAGGGCTGGCGGCTCAGACCCAGTGCCCTAGGGTGGGCAGGGGCAGATGGTAACACCAGAAGGACAGAGAAAGATAAGAGAATATCAGGAACAAGTTGTGGAACATGGATGGGAGAGTCAGGGAATGGCGAGTGCTGGGGAGGCGCGGCCTGACAAGAGCCCGGAGGGGACCACTGGCGGGCAGGAGGCCAGGGGTGGATCTTGTGCTGGGGGCAACAGGGAGCTGCAGGAGATGCTTGAGGGTCAGGGTCTCGCCGCAGGGCCTGCAGGGAGCAAGGGTGAACCAGAGACAGGGTGGCTACTGCAACATTCACGCCAGGGGGGCCCTGGCCAGATCTGGCTGCGGGGACAGAGAAGGGAAGTGGCCAGATGGCGCAAAGGCCAGGGAGGAGAGGCCGCTGGCCGCAGGGGAGGCCACAGCCCACACAGCCGAGAGTGCGGCTCCCACAGGCGCAGGTCGGGGCCGGCGGGGCCTGCTGGCCCTGGGTCACAGCAGGGGGAGGACACCCAGGCCAGCGCCTGTGGGGACTGAGTCAGGGTGCTGTCTTTCTGACATCCCTCGGGAATGCATTCCACAGACCTGGACAGTGGCCCCGGAGCTGAGTTACCCACGGGGGATGATGTGCTATTTGGGGGACACTTGCACAGGGACGGGCTACATGGCACTGTGCTGCGCCTGGGAAGCCCCCAGGGAACTGATGGCCGCAACACGGGCCTGCAGCAGGGCGGGAGGCAGTAGCCAGCAGCCACCGGGCTTCCGGGTGTGCTCAGGGTCCCGGTGGGATACAGCAAGCTGGCCCTGGTCCCCACAGACTCAGCACCTGAAGGCAGGTGCCACCAGCACGCAGCAGGCTTGCTACTCCCCAAGGAGATGGCAGGGCCACACAGGACCTGAAAGTGACCTGCATAGCAGGGCTCTGGCGGGCTCCTGCCCCTTCCAGCCCCAAGACCTCAACTCCCAGCACAGAGCCACACTGCCCCAGCCCCAGCGCTACCAGGTGGCTGTCACATGCTATGTCCTCTGTGTCCCAGCCTAAGGATGGTCCTACTGGGTGCAGGCCCTCTTCAACCCAGCGGCCCCATCTTAGCTGAGGACATCTACAAGATCCTCCTTCTGAGGAGGGTGAACTCTGGTGAACCCAGCCGGGCCCTGGGGCCCAGGGGCAGAGGAGGCCTGCTCCCCCTGGGCAGGTGCCCCATCCCAGGGCTCCATAAACACAGAACAAATCCCAGGCAGCCTGGGGTGGAGGGGTGGGGCAATAGCCACGCCTCCCCTTCATTTCTGGACGGTCATGAAGCTCAGGGGTCAGGTCAAGCACTCAAAGGCCACCCCTGGACCATTCTAGAGACCAGCCCTCAGTGACCCTGAAACCTGGAGAGGCCCTGCACCTCACCCTGGTGACCTCATGCTGAATGATCCACACTGAGGCAGAGGAGCAAGTGACAGTGCCCGAGTCCCTGTCCTCAGGGATGGACCTCCGGCCAGGCGGCATTGGAAAAGCTGCAGGTAGCAAGATGGCAGTGCAATGGGGAAAAACAGACCTGGAGACAGCTGGAAACTGGTGCGGCACTTGTAATGACCTCACAAGATGCCACCAGGTGTCACGGGAAGGAGGGGACAAGCCAGCGGCCCTGGAGGGGGGTTCCAGGTGGCAGGCACAGGCATGCAAAGGCTTGAGGTACAGGGCGACAGAACGGGGCAGAAACTGGCCAGGGACACAGGGCTGCAGGGACTCAGGAGGCCTCTGTGATGGACAGGCCTGGGGCCCACACGTGGCTTCCTGCGTCAGGGCTGCTCGAGTCTCTACCATAAAAGGTCCCCTCACCTAGATGTGGCCAGGAACAGTGGGCACAGCCTCAGAGGGCCCTGGGAGGGCTCTGGGCTGGCCCCCAGAGGAACGGCACCTCTGAGCAAGTCGGGCCCCCGGCCCGGCTGTGCCAGCTCCCAAGAGGACCTGGATCACCAGGCTCAGAGCCCAGTTCAGGGGACAGCCACTGGGGCACAACCTGCCTGTGCTCACAACAGCACCAGGAAGACAAAGCCACTCACATCCAGGTTTCTGCCACAGCTCAGCTTCCTCCTGCTGTGCACAGACACCAGAGCCCCAACTGCAGGGGACCCCGGGGTGCAGCAGGAGCCCTGCTCACCAGGGCCCAGGGGTAGCACGCACCTGACCACCCTGCCAGGGCCTGGAGGGCTTCGGGGCGGAAGGGACAAGTGCATGGGAGGAGGGCCGAGAATGGACAGCTCCAGGGAAGGACAGATGGGGGAGTAAATAATGGACAGACGGGAGGGGGGATGGGGCGGGGGTGTGGACATGCAGGCAGATGTATGGCATGACGGACCCATGGACGGACCCACGGATAGCTGAGTGGACGGACAGACAGAGGAGCAGATACAGATGGAAGGGCAAATGACAGACGAAGTGAGTGGACAGATGGACAGGTGGATGAGTAGATGGATGGGGAGACGGAAGGAACAGAGGAGGGACTGACACAGGAGAGGGAAGGAGGGTGAGTGGGTGGAGGGTGGATGGACAGATGAAAGGAAAGGTGGCTGGGTGACAGACGAAAGGGTGGATGAATAGACGGATGGACAGAGGGAAGGACGGGGAAGAGGGTGGACGGATGCACAGACATCACCTTGTTACACTTCCTGGGTCATTTCTGCTCCCACTGCTTCAACTGTACCCCAGGCCAAAGACCCCTCACCCTCTGGCCCCTACGCCCGAGCAGCTACTGCCCAGCCCCAGCCCACAGGGCTCCGAGGAAACCCCACCTTCTGTCCTCCAAGCCAGTGTCACAGACTGAGTGCACACCCCACGCAGTCTAGGAACAGTGGCCCTGAAGCAGCACCTGCCCCGAGTGGACTCCCTGAGGGGCTGAGCATGAGCAGCACCACAGCAGGGGACACACACGTCCACGCCAGTACCATCCACAGAGCCTGGCCCACGGCCGGAGAACACGGAGCTCATCGGCACTGCGGAACGCTACTCAGCCAGCCCAAGGAGCCTCAGAAAAGCCACAAAAGCAAGATGCCGAGCGCAGGAAACCAGGTACAGCACACGAGGGTAGGTTTCTGCCTGCGTAAGACCCTGTGACAGCAAAGGCACTGAGCTCAGAGCCCCACAGCTCCTGGCCCTTGGAGTAGCGCTGGCATCAGAGCAGGGCTGGCCCACAGCTGGTCAGCAGGGGAGGGGGGAGTGGCGGTGCCCTCAGGGTAAACGATGAATCAAGCACCATACACAGCACAGGCTCGGGGTCCACGATGCTCCAGCATGTGCCCTTGGAGTAAGGATGTCCGACAGCTCCTCAGATCCCCAAGACCATGGCCCTCCTTGCTGGGGATGGGGGGCCTGTACTAGCCCCAGAATCTGCGCTGCCTGCCACCACCCCAGGAAGGGCCCAGCGGTGGCAGTGCGATGTGCACTCAGCTCCCCATCTTGCGCCAGCCCCACCTGGGACACAGGGGTGGTTCTGATTCCCACACCACAGTAGCACAGTTCAGCAGGTCGGCCCACGAGGCTCCAGGACACAGCCCTGACCAGGGGCTACATGGCCAGGCTGGGACGCCGACACCCAGCGCAGGGGAGGCACTGGCCCCACCTGCCCAGAGCCAGAGCTGCTTCGTCCCAAGTTCATCTGCACATCTGTGTGCCCTGGGCCCGAGCCAGCTGGCTGCTCCCTGCTGCCGCACAGTGCTCTTTCCATCCCATTTTAAAAGGAAGTGAGAGTGCGGGGGACCCTGGGTCACCCCAGGGCCGCCCTCACCCCCAGACCAGAGCTGTTCTTCCCAGGTTGCACCTTCCATTACCACTAGCCAGGGCCCATCCAGTTGGCCACCAACACGCAAGGGCAGGCAGCAGGAGGGGGTGCAGCCCAGATGCGTGGCCTGGGGGCTGTGGGGCAGGAGCGGAGAAGCAGCCGCGGCCTGGGCTCTAAAGGGACAGGGCTGGTCTTCCCCATTCCAATGTCTGCACCGGAAGGAACCAACAACCAAGGAGGAAACGGTCCCCACCTAAACGCTGAGTGACCCATGAGGACAAACATTAAGAGTTTCGCTTACGTGAGGTGAAGGAGCCACCGAACGCAGAGAAAGGAGAACAGCGTCCGGGCGTGGGGCCCATCCCTGTGACCCCAGCAACTCAGGAGACTGAGGTGGGAGGATCCCAAGTTTGAGCCCAGCCTGGGCAACTCAAAGGACCTTGTCTCAAACTTCTGACAACTTTTTAAAAAGGGGCTGGGGGTGCAGCTCAGTCTAAAGTCTGCCAAGGGTGCCAGACCTGATCCTCCCGCAGTGCTCTGAGGACAGTGCCCTAGGCAGCCTTCCCACCTCAGGCCCCCACCAGAAGGCTTCATTCAGACAGACCCAGAGTGGAGCCGAACCATGTCTGGGCTTCTGTTCCCAGGCGCAACCCGCACTCACCACACAGCTGCCGGAAGCGGGCCCTCCCGCGGCCCCGGGCAGCTTTCTGAGGAATTTACAGGGTCGACCCATGTATTCTGGGGCAGATCTCGGGGGACACCAAGCACATGTGAACCAGGACAAATGTTCCTGCAGCTAAGAATAGCCACCTGCTGCAGCGATGTGATGTCTACCCCAAAGGGGGCCGCAGGCCACATATACTCCCAGGTTGGACCCTCCCACCCAGCCAGGCCAGAGGGACCCAGCGGCCCCCAAGACCTGACCTTCAGACAATGGAGAGGACCTGCCTTGGAGGGGCCAGGCCTGTGCTCCAAGGCGCAGCTGACAGCGGAGCCGCCATCAGACAGCCCTGCAGCGCAGAGCCGGGCGGTAAAGGGGCTCCAGGGCTCCAGGCAGCTGCGGCTGGGCTGGAATTCGCCCAGGCCTGGATCAGAGCAGAGAGGCCACACGAGAAGGCTCAGAGAGGAGAGGATACGACACACCAAGGTCAGGCTCCTCCTGGAGCCTAGGCCCCAGCAGGCTGGGTGCAAGGACCTGGGGAGAGAGGGCAGGGCACACAGCACAGCAGGGGCAGGCCCACAGCCAGACCCCACAGACCCAGAGCCCCAGGCAAAGCCACAAAGCCGGGTCTGGAGACCTTCTGCGTTCCTGAAAGCTGCAGACTACAAACCCTACCCTGTCCACTGGTCTGGCAGCAAGGACTCAGGACAAGGGGTCACCAGAAGCCACCATGAAACAGGCCAGCACAGGGCTAGAGAGGGCACTGTCAGCAACACCCTGCACCCCACTGGAATGGGATGAGCTGGCCACATAAGGCAGGGCCACGTAGGCACCCCAGCCCGGCCCCATCTTCGAGGCATAGATGGGGTGACAGATGCTACCCTCTGCCTGCCCGACACCCCAATTTCCCTCTTCCCTTTCTGCATCCCCAACCCCAGTACAGTGTCTGCAGGAGGCTGACCTTGGCCCCAAGGTCTGGTCAGTGTCCCCAATCCAAACCACACTGGCTGTGGTGGCTGGCTTGGGTGGGGAAGCAATTCCCAAACTGGGCTGACGGAACGCTGCCTGTGGCTTAGGCCAAAACACCCAAAGAAGCTTCCCTTCCCGGGCCACTGAGCTACAGCGGTGCCCCAGGAGCACCTGGGTCCAGCCATGGCTGAAGCCATTTTCAGTCAGGGAAACCTTTGTGTTCACAAGTGCAGGAGAAACAGGAAGTCTACCAGTTGCCACCAGAGACCTGGAAAAGCAACCTCCCCCAGCACTCTGCTGCTAGGCCGCCCGGTGCTGCCAGAGCTGGATCTTGCACCTCCTGGTTGCAAAAGAACAAGATTTCTTCAGTGCCAATCTGGCACTGATGGTGGCTCTAACGGAGACACAGCTGGCAGGGATCTGGGTCACCCCAAGAGGCCTACACGCCCTGCCCACAGCCCCACATGGTAACTAGAGCCGCCTGGGCTGCTGGAGGAACGTCTTGATCCCGTGCTCCGAAGGGGACACCTGCCCGGCTACAGCACAGCTGTGCTGTCTCGGGTACCTGGGCTGTACGCAGAGGGCGCGCAACCTTGCCCACCGTGCCCCCAAGCCTCCTGGCTCAGGCTGGAGGATAGGACTTGTCCCCAAGCAGGAGCCATGTGAACCAGCAAACATCCCTGTGGGGTGAAATCTCCACAACCCTCGGCCACATCACCCAGCCACGCCCTGGGTATGAGTGGAGGGACAGGCATGGGCAGCACCAGGCGCTGACCCCAGCCCTGGCAGGGGTCCAGTTTCCTGTCAACCCGTCACATAGCTCCCAGAGCTGTGTGGCCTTCCAGCCAACTGATCTTCTCTGGGCCTCAGTTTCCTTCTCTGTGACTAACACCAGGCAGAAGAGGGCATGTGAGGAGAGGGGTGCCCTCCCAAGCAGGGCTGGAGGGACACAGCCTAAGCAGCACGTCCTCTGGGAGGCATGGGCCCTGGACGAGGCAAGTGCGGACCCTGGGGTCATGTGACATCCTCCTGGGATGCTGGAGTGCCAGTCCCCACCTCCAGAGGCCAGGGTCACAGGCCACGTCCACTTCCCAGGGCTGCCCTGAAAATGACCGCTAAGCAGGTGGCTTCAGACAACAGAAATTTATTCTCTGGGCTCCGGAGGGCGGAAGTGTGTGACAGCAAGGGTGACAGTGGGGCAGGGCCGGGCTGGGCTCCACCCCCAGCCCGGACCCTCCCGCCCCCCCTCCCTTCTGGTGGCCAACACTTGTGTCCCTGACCCCCACTTCACAGGGTCTCTTCCATCTCCACTTGTCCCTGCTAGGGACGTGGGCCCACAGGGGACCCACAGTGCTCCTCTCGGACCACCTCTGCATAGACGCTTCCTCCAGGCACTGCAGCCGCCACCGCTGCTGCAGCCACACGTGGGCAGAGGATGCGCGCTCCTGTCCTCAGGGCCCACCACTCAGCCACACCCACCCACAGCCCTGCCTGGCTCTGCCTGGCTGGCACCGTGCCCAGCAGTCCTTGGGCTGAGGGCACCCTCTCACCAAGTGGTCCCGGCAGTACAGCAGCTGCCAGGCCCTGGTCTCCTCCCGGTGACAAGAAGCGGGATTCTCACGCCCGCGCCTCCGGGAGAGGCCAGCTTGCCAGTGACTCACCCATGTCACAGGCTCAGACGTGGGGAGGGGACCTGGAACCCCAAGGCCAGGGCCAGGGCAGGGCCAGGACTTGGCCAGGGGCTCAGTGAGTGCCTGTGTCCCATGGGGCTGTCCAGGAGGTCACACTTGACCCCAGAGGCCCTGCATGCCACTTCTCTAGTTCCTGCCAGCCGTGGCCGGCCCACACAGCCACCCACCCAGCTTGGGCCACAGAGGGCCCATTATGAAGCCACAGAGGGGGACTGAGCTTGGCCAGGAAAGGGCAGGCCTGGGACAAAGGACCGATTGTCATGCAAATGGTGGGGAAGCAGGGCGGTTCTGCCTGCCAGCCAGCTTCACCGTGCTGGGCTCAGGCCCAGAGAGGGGCCCCTCAGCCTGGGAAGCGACTGGGGCCGTGCCCTGCCACCGCCTGCCTTCTGCCAGCTGTGGGCCAGGAACACCGCAGGGACCAGGTGGCTGCGTCCTGGGTGCCAGGGTGCTCTGCCACAGGGGCAGCAGCTCTGTGTTGCCTGGGATCCGAGCCCCTGCCCGGGGGACCCAGGGAGCACTGCTGGGCACACAGTGCTGGCAGCATCACACCTGTTGCGTGGAAGCTGCCAGACCAGGGTGCTTGGGACTCACGCTCAGGACAGGAAGGAAACAGAGGAGGCGAGTGAAGCCTCAAGATCTGTGAGGCAAGGGGCCGGGAAGCAGCAGTGGGGCAGAGGCCCAGGCTGGCATCCACGAGGCGGCACGGCAAGTGCAAGGGTCCTGAGGCAGGGTGTAGCTGTCTCGGGTGAGACCACGAGAGGCCTAGGTGCCACCCCATCCCCTCCACCCAGATTCGAGGCAGGGGGCAGAGCCTCCTGCTCTCCATGCCATGCGGTAGATCCCTCACGACTGCTCACAGGACCCCCAAGGACTCCCCCCGCGGCCGCCACCGCCCTCAGCACCAGCCCAGGGGTGGGGAAAGAGGCACAGGTGTGCCACAGGGATGGGCTCAGCCCAGCAAGGACTTGCGACTCCTGGCTGCTGTCCGGCCTCTGTGTCCAGGGTAGCCAGCCAGCTTCCCCTCACAGAGCGGAGTCAAGCAGCACCCTCCAAGGACATCACTGGCCCAGCAGCCAGCGGCCTGCTTTTAGAGTTCTTTATTTTGCGGTAACTATCTATAAACGGCATTAGCTAAGAACATGGTGACATCCTGAGGTCCCACGTCCCTTCACCCAGAGCCACCCTCTCTTGGGGAAAGGGACACGGTGTGCATGTGAGAGTGTGTGTGTGTGTGTGTGTGTGTGAGAGACAAGCCGCACACATCAAAACACATGTCCCTTCATGACACATGTGCAGGTCCTGGCGACCACACGCTCCCCTGGGTCCACTGTGGGTGCTCCTCAGTATGCGGAGAAATCAGGTGCTGAGGCCTGGCCCTGGGCCAGCGTTGGGGTAGCACACACAGCCCCATCCTGCCCCCAGGGACACTAAGGCCAGGGCCACTCAGAGCCATTCCCAATGACAGGAGAGCAGCCCCAACACAGGGGATTCCTGCTGGCATGGGAGAGGAGGCCTGGGTCAGCCACCAATCTGTATTCAGTGTCCTGTATGAGCCCAGGACAGCTGCCACCTCCGCAACAGGCCGGCCCTGAACCCACAGCAATGCCAAGCACCACGGGGGACGGCACCCCATGAGAATATGCCTGGAACATGGAGCCCCTGCAGGAAGCAGAAGACAGGAATAGAGACCAGGCCGGAGCTCAAACTCATCCCAGGGCCCCTCTTGGTCCCCAAGATGCACCTGCATCCTGCCATGGGCCTGATCATGACAGTTCCACAAACACGTGACTGCAGGCCGGACAGAGGGTGTCACACCCTGGCCCCCGCAAGTGCAGATGGCACCTACCCTGCTCCCCCAGACCTGCTCATCAGCTCCCTAACCACACAACCTACAGTGTGGGGACCACAGCATGTCCATCTGCCAGATGGAAAAACTGAGGCTGAGACAGGAAGCTGCATGCAAGGGCAGAAGACGGCGCACATCCAGTCAGTCTGCCGAAGCCCAGCCCAAACCTACAGGCTCCTTTGCATCCGATACCCTCATCTTGCACAGCCCTCACTACTGCCCCACTTCACAGACTTGGAAACTGAGGTGAGGGAGAGAACCAGGACCCTCTGGGAAGCCTCACCCCGCCCATGCCCGGCCAGGACTGCCCAGGTCCCCTGCAGCCGCCCTCCCACCTGGCGCACCCAGGCCTCCGGACAAGTCCCTCCCTCATCCCCAACTCACAACTGAGGGCTCCTTGTGAGCGCAGGGAGCGCCGCCAACTTTCCAGTGTTGCTCCGGCTCCCCCTGCCAAGGCTCCGGGCAAGCCTGGGCCAGTGGCACTGATTTTAAACCAGACAGAGGCACCGAGCCAATAGCCACCTCGGTGGGGAGCCGGGCACGGGGCCGGGTCGCAGCGCTGCACCTGGCCTCCCGGGCATGGCCCACCCCGGCCTAGCCAGCCTGGAGACACAACAACAGGATGAGCCCCCACCCAGCGCTCCTTCTGGACTCCAGCAACTTTGTCTGATTAGACCAGCACCCCGACCATTGTCCCGCAAGCATGGGGCTGGCCACATGGCCACTCTGCCCAGTGACTGTCCAGGCCCTCAGTCTGGCTGGCCCGCATCCACGGGCCCCAGAACTGGCCCAGGGCCACCACAGCCAAGACAGGATGGGGGCTCTGTGTGGGGAACTTCAGGGACCCCCGCGTGGTGTCCCCAGCCCACACCCCACAAGCCACAGCCCTGGCCTGTGGTCACCTCCCCCAAGCCTGGGGACAGGGCCACAGCGTCCCCTGCCCACCACCGAGCCCACAACTTCTCTTACCAAGGACACACGCGGCCTTTGCTGGCCTCAGCCGCAGACAACTTGATGGAACTCTGCACACAAAGGGGGTGCGGCGGTCAGCGGACCCGCTCGATGGCCTGGGGGACGCCCCCTGCACCCCGCGCCCGGTCCATCCTGCCGGGGCCGGCACTGCACTGCACAGCACACACGGAGGCCGCTCCCTTCCCGCGAGACTTGGGCTCCCCGGCTCGGGAGGTGCTGCAGGAGAGGCGGCTGGGCTGGTCCCCCCCCAGCTTCCGGCCCAGTGGCCCCCCGAAAGCACGGCAGGCCTAGGCCCGCTGGGGACAACCTGCGGGACTGCCAGAGCCCACCGCAGGCCGCCACCACCCAGACGCGGCCTCCACGGTGCTCCCTGCTGCACTCTGGGCCTATAAACACAGGGAATTACATAAGTCCACCCCTCTTGTTTGGAAGCCAAAAGTACAAGCTTTCTCTCCCGGCCCTGGCAGTAAGTAATAATTCCTCATCGCCATGGTAACCCTGGCGGGCTTCCAGCCGACTCGGGCTGAACACTGCGAGGCCTTTTTATAGCTCGGCTAGCAAACCTCTTCACTCTGCGCCGGCAGGCGGACCAGCGCCAGCCCCGGCGTCCCCTCCTTTAACTGTTTCCTCCCAGCCGGTCGGCCTGGCGCCCCAGAGCGGCCACTCTATGGAAGTCCGAGGCTGGCACTGCCCGTCCTCTACCCCAGGCCTCAGCGGCAGCAGCCCTGTACTTCTCTGCTCCTTTCACTCTCAGGGGAAGAAAACAAGGCCTGGGGGCCTGAACCAGATTCATCTCAGGCAGAGAGGCCTGGGGAGAAAAGGCAGAGCTGGACACACGCATGGACACACGCGTGCACACGCACACACACACAGGCTGCAATGGCAGCGTGGTGGTCTGCCAGTGGCCAGGCTCCCACCCGTGTGACTTAGGGACGTGCCTGAGCACCTCCCGTGTCAGCTGTAGCCGAGCGAGGGGCTCTGGGGCTTAGGGACTCCGAGACAAGGCCCAGGGCCACGGCCAGTTGTCAGGAAACGCAGGTTGGCAGAACAGTCCCAGGTCCGATCCCCGCACCAGGCTCTCGGTGCTCTTCGTGGTGGCGCTAGCTGCGTGGTGCCAATGCAGGGGCCCAGCTGCGTGGCCCCGGTGCTGCACCAAGTATGCTACGCCGTGGGTGGGTCAGGAAAGTCCAGGGTAACCTGCACGCCAGGCCAGGGAACCCGAGGCACAGAGCAAGGCAGCCAGCTCCAAGCCCAACAAGGGTCCAGGCTGGCCTTGACCGGGGGACCAGGAGCTTGTCCTGACCCCTGGAGTGGGCTGGGTCGGAGCCGGCTGGATGACACACAGTGCCACTCTGCAGCCACCTGCAGCCGTCCTCCCCACAGACGCTGAGCAGCATAACCCAGAAGCAGCCTTGCAGACAGAGCCAGGGCTCACAGCAAGGCAGCGTGTGGCGAACCGTTCAGCAGACGCATTCCTCTGCCCCTGGCCAGCAAGTCCCAACAGGCCACTGCCAGGGCCTGCCTGCTCGCGATCAACACCAGAGCCAGAGACACCGGAGTCGTGGCGACTGACACAGCAGGTTTGGAGAGAAGACCCAAGCTAGGTTTGGTGCATGCATTGTAATCCTAGCACTCCGGGAGGCTGAGGCAGGAGGATCACACCCTGGAGCCTCTAGGAACAACATAGCAACTTAGGCTCTCTCTCAAGGTAAATCAATAAAACATACATAACAAAGGGCTGGGGACGCATCCCAGGGCACAGGCCCTGGTTTCAACCCCTGGTACCACACACAAACCAAGAACCAGAAAGAAGATCTGGGCCACACGGCCCCGGCCAGGTGCCCACATCCAGGGCATCAGTCTGTGCACTGTCCGGAAGGGCCCGCCTGCTGCTCTGGAGCCACATGAGCCCCCACAAGAGTGTGGAGCTCAGAGACACAGTGGACAGGCCCACCATGTCCAGGTGAGTGGAATCGCCTGGTACCTCCCTTCCCAAGTGCTGCTTCCAGCCAAGGAGCCTGGGGCAGGGGACGGAAAGGAAGGCCATCTCCAGGACAGTTTTACAGACATGAATCCACACAGCAGAATGGAATTCTCTCCTGGACAGGAATGAGCCTGGTATCACACACTTGGAATTCCAGACCTCTGGGAGGCTGACGCAGGAGGATTTCAAGTTTGAGTTCCTTCTAGGCAACTTGGGCCCTGTCTCAATAAAAAATAAAAGGAGGCAGAGAGGCACCAGGGACATAGACAGTGCAAAAGCCTTGGGGTGAATCTACAGGAACCCCCTCCCACACAGAAACATGGCCTTGACCCAGGCTATGGGGAGATGAACACAGCCACAGTACTTTGGACAAGAAGCTGGACACAAAGAACACCCATGTGACACTAGAAACCACTCGCGTGCAAAGAAACTCAGGGACATCAGGCCACCTGACCAGCCGGAGGCTGCCAGGGCCCAAGGGGGTGGCAGGACAGGACCCCTCACTAGACCACGCCTCCTTGGGGTGAAGAGGACATTCTGAAGCAGCCAGAGGCACAACATCACAAGAACACTAAAAGCTAACAAGCCGCTCGCCAGTGTAGGCCGGCTCATTCCACATTGACGAGCCCCACCTCCGGAAGGTGAGAAGATGGACCTGCTGCCTTGCTCCAGCTGCTCCCAGCCTCTGCGTGCAGCCGCTCTCCCAAGGGGCAGACTCGGGCCTGGCCCAGGAACAGACGCTCAAGGAGCCCAGCCGTGCGTCCCAGGCGCTGGGACGCCAGTGGTCACGAGGGTGCCACAAGCCTGTGTGGATGAATGTGGGATTCACAGCTCAGTCAGCTCGGAATGGCTGCAGGAAGCCATCGCAGCGAGGGCTCGCTCCCAACAGCAGCCGCTCACCGTCCTCGGTCCACGGCCTGGCCTGGTGGCTCCTGTGTCACCAGCTGGTGGCCACACTGCCCCGGCCTCATCTCCCTCCACCAAGGCCGCCCTGGGTGTCCTCTTCTCCCAGGCCCGGAGCGGCCCAGCAAGCTCATCCCGACCGTGATGACACTGGCCAAAGCCCTCTGTCTGAACAAGGCCAACAGCACACTGCTTCAGGGGTACACACCTCAGCCCGTGGCCCTCTCAACATTCAACTCGGGGGCCCAGAGCTGTCCCCCACTGCTTGCCTCTGCCTTGGGGCCCTGGCTACTGCTGCAGCTGGAAGGCAGCCAGTTGGTCTGTCTGTCTGACCAGACCAGCAGCTGTGTGATCAGTGCCTACTCTAACTCCAAGGCCCCAGTATCCACACCTGCAAGCCAAAAACAACTGCAGGGGCAGGGGCAGGGGCAGGGGCAGTGGCCGTGGCAGCAGGTGTGGGGACCCTTGCCTGGGTGGCAGCGGCCATAGACAGGATCCACTGCAATCCCAGTGGATGGCGCTGCTGTTCCCATAACTCAGATGGGAAGGCTGGGGCAGGAGGTCATGGAGTGGCACTACCCGCTGGCCTTCCTGGCCTTTCCATCCCCACAAGGACCCACGGCACGAAGTCCTGACTTCCGGACTGGCATCTGCAGAGACAACGGATGGGACATCCCGAGCCTTGGGACCTTCCGGAACATTCCATGGGACCTCCGTTCTCCCAGCTGCTCTCATAAAATGACGGGCACCTCTGGAGTTGCTTCTCTCTCCCGCCAGACAGTGAACTCCCCAAACTCAAACATGCTTAGCACACAGAAGGGCGCTCCCAGAGCGCCAGCCCTCAGCAGAAGCGGAGGGCGCGGCGCTGAACTTGACCTTGGCCTCTGCCCTAGAGGTGCTACAGCCTGAGGGCCAGGGGCTCAGAGAGTCTCAGACCAAGAGCCAGGCAGCGTCGGTGGGCCCTGCGCCAGCCTGCAGCACTCCTGGAACCCAAAGGCCACAGGGCCCTGGCACCTGCTCGCCCTCGTGGCCCACAAGCAGAGCCTGCCTCTACAGGGAGACCAGGCCAGGGCCTCTCGCCCCAGAGCAGACCCGGCTGCTGTGGCAGGGACGTGGGCCTACACACAGGTCTCAGGGGGCTGCAGTGGCACCGGTACAGTACCACAATCTGCGGCTACCCGGCTCAAGGGTGCCTGCTGTGCCACCCTGGGCGGCTCACCTAACCTCTCGGTGCCTGCGTTTCCCTGCCTGGCCAATCAGAACAGCAGCCCCCCAGGAGCTCCCACAGGAGCTGGTCATGCCGCGACACACTTAGCACACAGCCTGGCACGAAGCAGCACCAGCACGTGTCAGAGGGAGGACACATTAACGGTGACAGTGACAAGCTGGGCATGGTGACACAGACCATAATCCCAACACTCGAAGTCTGAGGCAAGAGGATTGCTGCAACTCGGAGGCCAGCTAGGGTACAAAG
>PVKN010004247.1:0-11342 GCA_004027915.1 Capromys pilorides
ATGGATGGCAAGCAAGGGGGATTACTGAAGGCAGGATGATTGGCTTGACTCCTACCACTATTAGTGTGATCCAGTTATAAAATCATAGAGTTCTTATCAGTAGATAAGGAGATAGGAGGATAGAGTTCACCAATATTTCAGTGTCAACTGGACTTGATGATTGTTGGGTGACAAAGAGTTCAAGAGGACCCTGAGGGCTTAGGTATGTAATGATTTTCTTTGCAATAAGGAATACAGATAAGGGTGAGAATAAAACTTAATTCTGCGAGTGCTATAAGAAGGAAGTAGGCAAACCTAGGTGTGGTGTCCTGCAGCTGCCTTGTTCTCAAACAAGAAGGTCAACATGTATATGTGTCTTCCCAATGTCACTTCCCAATGTAGTGGCACCATACAGACTATGGTGTGGCTATCTATCCCAAGAAAACTTGCAAATGCTACGATCAGGACTTCCCTGTCACCCTCCTGATGAGTGAGATAACCTGAACACCACTGCCTACAAGGCTCCGTTGGAGACCCAAAAACAGAGCCAATGCCTTGACCTAGGGTGGTCGCGGTGGAGGCAGAGGGGCACACACACGGGTCTGAAAAGAAATTTGAAGATGGACTTGAGGGGATTTGATTACTAGTATGAGGTATGTGGTTAGGTAGAAGAGAAAGATGAGGATAGCTTCATGTGCTGATGACTATGTGAGTGTGGAATATTTCAAGGCAGTATTTCGAGTTAATAAAACAGAGAACAGGAGATGGTTTTGAGACTATACACACCACAGTTTTCAGTCACCCTTGACCTGGTCTCCACCCACTCCTGACTCACTCTCCTTGGCTGTTCCCTCAGCCCTGGATGCCAACCCCACCCACCACCTTTCAGTCTCTATTAGAAGACTCCTTTAGTCTTGGGGCCTTCTCATGCCCTTTCTCTCTGCCTGAAATGTTCTGGGCACAGCTCTCTGCATGGCTGGATTTCTCCTTCAAGTTCCTACTAACAGAGGACTGAAATTACTCAAAGTGTGTGCCTCTTGCCAACCTTGGCCACCAGCACAGTGCCTGACTGGTTTTACTTTCTAGCATTTAGCACAATGTTTCCTTCTTTTCATTACCATGAATACACAATGAACATATGTACTGCTGACAGTTGATATATATACACATCACATCTTTCTTTTAATTTTTATTTTTTATGTATTTGGGACAGGGTCTTACTATACAGCTTGGACTCATGATGATCCCCCTGTTTCAGCCTCCCCAGCACTGGGATTACAGGTGTGCACCACCATGCAGGGCTGGTGTAACATGCGACACCAGGGATCAAACCCTGGTCCCTATACCTGCCAGGCAGATGCTTAGACTTGGTGGGGTTTTTCCCTAGCCCTACACATTACACCTTAACCCTTTTTATTTTTTCTTCCCCTCTCTTCCTTTCTCTGTGTTCCTAGATCACCTCCCCATCTCCAAAAGATCTACCTCCCTCTCCTATCATCTTTTTTTTTCACTTTGAATTAGCTTTATTCATATAAGAGAAATGATGCAATATTTAACCTTTTGTGTCTGATTTATTTCATTTAGCATTATATTCTCAAGGTACATCCATGTTTCTACAAATACCTCAAATTTATCCTTATGACTGAACAGTACTCCCTTGCATAAGTATCCCACATGTTATTTATTTATCTGGCTAAGGATATATCACAACTTATAATCATGTGTTTACCTGTCTACTTGTTAGTTCTGTCTCCCTCATTAAATTATAAACCTTTTTTGTGAAACAATTCATCTCTCATTCCCCAGCATCTAATATAATTTCCTGAATAAATAAATAATCTAGAAAGCAGATAATAGAGACCAATGTTGTACCACCTTTACAGTGTAGATCTCCCGATGTCTGTCATAAAAGTCTTTTTTATGGGAAAATTCAAGCTGCTACACAATGTTCCTCTGCAGATGGGGTGAAGACAGGCAGGGGCAGGGCCTGGCTTGGGGCCAGTTGCACAGCCTGGACTCTCTCACTCCCCAGGTCTAGATCCAGGCAAGTGTTCACTATTCCAGTGACAAGTTAATGAAGATTTACAGGATGTATGCATTACATTTCCATAGTAGTTTCAGCTCACATTTACATTTTTATGAATTCTTACATTAAAAGTAAAGTAGCCAAGCAGAGGTCATTATTCTCTGTGCAGAAACATGAAATGCAGAAGGTCAGCTCAGTGCACTGCCTAAGTTCTTGTGCATGACACATATGGCCTGCATCAAAGTCCAAACACTGGCCTCCAAGTTCAGAGCTCTCTGCACTCCACTTCCATGTCGGATGCATTTTTGCATACTTACTGTGCAACACATAAATGAGGTGGTGGGAAATATAAAACAATCTGAGCTAAGAAAGTTAAACTGTTGTACCCAAAATCAAGACGACACTGCCCCATGCCATTCACAGGAGCTGAGTGGCCTGGCTAGATGCAGAGGTAGAGATGCAGATCCCATCGGGAGGAAGAGGCTGATTTTATTGTGTCCCAGCCAAGTTCATGTCCTTGCCTTTCACTAATGAAGACATTGCAGAACTCATTTTCTAACCAACAGTGTGATGTACACACACACATGTCTGACACTGTGACAGCCAGCAGAGCTCTCCCCGATCCATCGACTCCACGATCAGACTTGCACGCACCTGCTGCCACCATGATCCTCTTCCACCTTCAACATTCAGTTCTTAGTGACTCAGCAGCGCGTCACACTTTTCACCTCCTGAATCCCCTAATGTTCCAAAATTAGACTCTGCCATGGCTGATTGCACCAGGGTGGCAGCACAACCTCTGACTGCCGCAGCAGGTGCTAATGGCCACTGCGGGCCTCTCTTCATGACCCCTGTACCTTCCCCGAAGAGGGTGGAAATGCCCTCCCTGGTAACTGCTGGCTACAATCCTGCCACCCTTCTCAGAAGTCAGGAGAAAGCAACAACAAAAGGACCCAACCTAGGTCAGCAACCGCCCAGTGTCTCCCACGCCTCCACAGCGAATGTATGGCTGGTAAACAATCCACAAACCCACCCTCCTCTTGGGTGAGAAACGGCTCTGTCCATTCTCACTTCCACCTCGCTTGATGATGATGCTGTTCTAACCCAACCTATAGGAGACAGAGTTGTCTGAAAGCAGAAGCTAAACAAAACAGACCAACATAATTTTCATCCTGGTAGACTATTGGGCCTTCTTCCCACCTTATTGAAGTAACAGCCAAGCTTTTTTTTTTCAAAGATAAATAAGCTATACACAAGTAAAACCTCACATTCAAGTGTCTGTTCTCATTTTATTTACTAACTTTGGGCACTCCTCATACCAGGTTCACAATACACTAATATATTAATTTTTAAATAAACTTTGCCTGGGGCCAGCAAGATGGCTCAGTGGTCTAAAGTGCCTGTTTAAGCAAGCTTAGGCAACCACAGGGACCACAGTTCAATCCCCAGCACCACATGATGCACCAGCCCCACCCCCAGGATGGACTGAGCCGGCCATAATATTAAATAAATAAATAAATAAACGGATAAATAAATAAACTTTGCCTTCAAATACAATCTACAGACATGGTGAAACATGACCTTCTAAATCTCTTTCTAAATTAATTCAATGTGTCAATTTTTAACTCCAAGCTATGTTTCAATAAGCTAATGTAAATTACTAAATTACTAATCTAATACATTACTGAATCTTCAGGTCGAAGGAGGGTTCCTTCTTCCCCACAGCCTCTCTAGCATTTGTCATTAGTTGATTATTTTAATAACATTAATTCTGCCAGCCCATGAACAATGGCAGTCTTTTCACCATTTAGTATCTTCTTCAATTTCATTATTCAGGGTTCTGAAATTTGTACTGGGGAGGACTTTTATCTCTTGGTTTAGATTGACCCCTAGGTATTTTATTAAAGCTACTATGCATGGGATTGTCTTCCTGATTTCTTTCTCAACCAGTTCATTATTGATGTTGTCATGGTTTGGGGTTTTTGCAAAGAGAACAGTATAATACAGAACACATTTTATAATACTATTTTTTAATGAATCACCCAAAGAATTATATACAAGTGCTGGAAACCCATCCACACTAAACACTAAAGAACCCACCTGAGGGCTTAGAGTTCATAGCAATGCCTCCCACAAGTCCAGCTGGAGGCCTAGAGCCCATAACAAAGTCTTACTCAAGGAAGCCAATGCAACAGGCTTCATGAGGCTTCATGAGGCTGAGCAGTGCATCATCTTCCCCTCTGGAACCAAGAAGCAATGCTGAAGGTGAGGACCCAAGCTTCTCCAAAGTTCATCAGAAAGCCAGCATGACAAGGTTCCCCAGGAGAACAGCCCAAGAGAACTAGCAGCTTCCAACAGCTCCAACAGCTTCTCCAAACAGCATCCCTGACAGCATGCTATCAGCTTCTCCTGTTCTGCCTTTATGCTGCTGGCAACGACTCTCAGGTGGGCCTCATGCACCAGCACCATGCTATTTAATTCAACTGGTTATAGTAAGTTGACCATTAGTTAGAAATCCACTACAGATGTATAGAAAAGCTACTGATTTTTAAAGTGTTTATTTTATATTCTGCTACTTTGCTGAATGTATTAGCTCTAGAAGTCTTTTGGTGGAGTCTTTCTAAACACAGAACTGTCTCATCTGTAAACAAGGATAATTTGACTTATTCCTTCCTCATTTGTATCCCTTTTATTTGTTTTCTCCCACTCCTTCCTCTCACCTCCAGTGGCTTCTCTTTTTCCGTGATGATTCAATCATTGTTCCCCAGTACGAAGCATCTTAGCATCATTTGACCAGGCTGTCCTTCCCTACCCAAATGACACTTCCCTTGGCTCCTTTCCACATCCTGCCCACATTTGAGAGACTCAGTGAGATTTCTTTTCTTCACTGAGCCCTTTTCTGACATCTTAATCTTCAGCATCAGGCTCCAAATTTAACTGCAAGTTTCTCAATCTGCATTCTGCACGTGCACATCCAGTACATGCTTTCTTCCCACACAAATTGCTGGTTTTGTTTGTTTGCTTATTTGTTTTTGTTTTTGGTGGGACCAGGGATTGAACTCAGGCCCTTGTGCTTGCCAGGCAAGCACTTATTCTACTGAGCTATCTCCCCAGCCCTTTTGTTTGTTTTTGTTTTTGTTTGTTTATTTTTGTTTTTGTTTTCCCCACACAAATTTCTTAAGGGAGTGTATCAGTTGCCTCTCTGTAACAAAGTGCCTTATAAAGAAAAATGTTTATTTTGGCTCATGTTTTGGGGATTCCAAAGTATGATCAGTCAGCACTGTTGCTTTTGGACCTGTGGCAAAACAGCACATCATGGTGAAAAGTGTCCAGAGGAGCAAAACCGTTCACTCCTGGCCAGGAGAAAAGAAAAGGAACAGGGATCCACGATCCCCTTTGCAGGTCCGCTCCCAGTGACCTGAAGTTCTCCCAGGCGGTCCCACTTGTTAAGAGTCCACCTCCGTCTAGTAATTGAACTCTTGGAACCAACCTTTTAACACACAGGCACTTGAGGGCTAGTTAAGATCCAAAGGACAGCAATGGGATTCTGCTTCTGCTATCTGTTCATCAGCCTGGACTCCACTTCCTCTGTCTTGGAATTCGACAACTACTGAGAGCTCAGCAAATATCTCCTAAGGGGAATGAATAGGCACAGAAGGTATAGTATCTGCTCTGAAAGGGGCAATTGTTGAGCTGTTGTCCTATCTTTAACCCCAAAGATATTCTACTGATTCACCAATAAGAGGAATGATTATACTCAGGGATGATTTTTCAGGCGATATGTCCCTCTCTATTCCTACCACACACATTAGTGCCCCATTCAGTGTCTCTATTCCTCCACCCTAACCACTCAACCCATCCCCTTTGCACCCCTCCACCTCTCTCCCATCCAGCAACCCAAAGGATTTCTAAATATACCTGAGGGTTTTTTTGCTCAGGTGTGGTGACACCAACAAATCAAGAGAAATTACCAATGAAAAGATAGTTACTCCTCACAGTTTGCAAGATGGTAAGTTCCCAAAGGGGTTTGTCACATACCACACGTTTATATGGGGAAGCACCCAAGTGAGTCAGGGAGCAGAAGGCTGTAAGGAGAAGCCTGTGCTAAAGCCTCCGTGGTGCTTTTGCAGGAAGGAACAGATGGGGCTGGGTTAGCAGATTTGGGTGTGGATGGTTTGGATAATTTCATCAGATGGTAGGCTGTAGGAGTGCTCCTTAGTTATCCAGTGTCTGGTCCTGGGGTGATTTGGGGCAGAGGGGATGGTTTCCTAGATTCCATGATTCATATAAAAGAAGACTCATGGAAATATACCTTGCAAGTGATTGATTTGACTATCAATGGCGTGCTTGTAGGTAAGTTATTGGCCATGTCCAGGAATTAGCTGACCCCGAGAAAGGCAGATTCTCACAGGTCTGCAAGGTCCTGAAGTGTCAAAGCATCATACAGTGCAGAAGAAAAAGACAATTAATGCAAAGACGACAATGCCTAGTGAATTGGTATTTTACTTATGATGTGATGGTAGGAGTTAATAAAATATGAAGTTTCTTTGCTTTGGACTGGAATTCAAGTTCATGTGCTAACAGTACACGCATGCATACTGAATGGCAAGTTTGCTTAACAGTTATGCCATTGATTAATGTATCTACATTGAAAAATGAAGCTAATGTATTCAGGAAAAAGAACTGATCGACAAAACAAGAGCTGGTCTTTTCAAGGAAAAGTAAATGAGACAAATTTTTGGAGAATGTGGCGCTACCACACACCTAAAGAAGAGAGAAATATATATAACACCATGATCACAAAGGGAGTACAACTGTAATATGGACAGGAAGGGAAGACAATGCATAGGATAGGTATACGCATACTATATATTTTTTTAAAAAATACCAGCCTGATTTATACTTTATAATTTATTACAAAGTTAACTCAAAATGGGTTAAAATTTAAATGTCAAATCAAAGCTAAAATACATCCAGAAAAAGAAAAATATCTTTATTTATCTTATCTTTTTATTTTTAGGAATTCTTTTTTCCCTCAAAACTCTGGAACTAACTCAGGCAAAACATGGCTCACAAAACAGAGGATGACCGCTCTCCTCAGAACCTACCCCACACACTCCTTACTGCCATTAACCCCATATTTAGGTGAGGTCAGATTTCAGTATGCTTCAGTGCCGTGGAATCAGCAGCAGGTCTCTGAGTGTATAACTCAGGCACTGAGCCCTGTTCCTAGAACTGCCTCTTCGTCTTCCTTGACTAGTAGGATATTACTACTTGCTCTGCAGGGAATGGGCTGACAGAAGCTAAAGCTTGTAAGTGCATAAGCACATTGTGAAACAGCTTGAGGCGTGTCTGGTAGATCTCGCCCTGACCTTGAGTTCACTGGTTGTTTCCTCCTCTCAGCCAGTTTCACTCCACTTCAGGACCCAAGACTGAAACACAAAAACAAACCCCAGCTTAAAAAGAGACATGAAAAAATCAATATTATTTGCTTGTTCTTGACAAATGTGTCCACCTGACCACTGAAGGAATATCTAGTATAGCTTCTTCATTTTCATTCATTGCTGTCAGTAAATATTTATTAAATAAGCGCAAGGGATCATTTCAGTGGGTTAAAAAGAAACGATCATGTGCTGAGCAGCTGTGAGAAGGCACAAAGCTCAAGTCCCCCAACAGTCAAGAGGCCCTCTAGATTCCTAATAAGCATGTGCCTTTGTGTTTTCAGAATCTGCCTTTATGTATTCCAAACTTGTTTCCTTTCGGTGCACACCTTTGTGTGATTAAAATGTTCAGACTCCACATGGGCAAAATAGTTTGACAGAGACAATTCCCTAACACTAAAACTTTCAGAGAGATGCAGAGGTTGAACACTGGCTGAAAAGTAGAGAAAGGCAGGCTTCGAAAGAGCAGATGATTAGAGCTTTAGATCCAAAATTCTGAAGTTAATCTCAGTAGAAAACCTAGCATTGTCCGTACTACCGTCATGCCTCCAGCCTTTCCATAAACAAGAATGGGTAGCGTCAAAGATCAGGCTTGCAGCTGAGGGACTAGTAAAACCTGTATCTTCCTGACTTGAATTAGCTGGATCTTAGAAGAAAAAATAACCACTTCTCTGCCTTTTGGCTAAGATTAACTGTAGAAGAAAAAAATAAATGTGTCATATACTTTAACCCTATGAGAAAAAAAGATTGAGAAAGAAAAATGGGGAAATAAGAATTGTAGAGGACAGAAGGATAGAAAAGACAACATTTATTATAGGAAAGACAATACTTATTATAAGCTTGTTGAGGCCTTATATCAACACTTTGTATACAAAGGGTGAAATGCTTGTTGAATGAATAAGTTAAGAAATGGTCTACAGATAGTTTAACATTGCAAGTACTAAACATTAAGTGAGTCAGTCTGTTTAAATATCTAATAAACCTACCTATATACAAAATACCAATACTAATGACATTCCTTTTCAGCTTCCCCAAACAGTATATGTACTTTCAGCTGTTTATCCTCCATTAGAAATTCTTCCCTGTGAAGAGCCACCTATCCTACCCCAACTCTCTTTCTTTTTCTCTTTTTCTTTTTTTTTTTTTTTAATGTATTTGGTATAGGGTCTCACTATGAAACTTGGACTCAGTGATCCTCCTGTTTTCAGCCTCTCTGGGATTAGGCATGTCGTGCTGGGTATTGAACCCTGGTCCTTACGCTTGCCTAAGGGACAAGTTTAGGATTACAGGCATGCGCCACTATGCCCAGACTCTGCCCAACTCAGCCCACCCTGGAGGTGGGTCTAGCATGTGGTGCTGGAGACTGAACCACAGTGCCTGTGCTTGCCTAAGCAGGCAGTTTAGTCTGCTGTCTAACTCCCTTTCTGGCTAGGGTCTTGATGTCAAAGATGACATCACACAACTGGGCCAAGCTACCAAATGCCCACAAGACCTGCAACTATGATTTCTTTTTCAGAATTCCTGGTTGACTCTCAGCTACCCTAAGGCAGAAATAGAGGTTGAATAGTTAGTTATTGACAAGAACTGACTAGACTACATACTTAAGAAGGCATATGAAAATATAAGCCAACAATAAAAGATTAAATTCTGAGCTTCCACCAGTCTAAATTGCATAAGGAGCTTTGATCACTAAGGTGAAGTAAGCCTACCTGACCAGGGGATCTTTGCAAAGGAGTGCCTCTGAATGGATGATTCAGGGATATACTGTTTGCTTAACCTTGGTTGTTTAGCCCTCTGTGAAAGGAAAGAATTTAGTTTACAGGCACTTGAGCTCAGTTTCTAAGGACTAACACAAACCCACACACCTTCTCAGAACACAGAGATCTTTCCTTCGACAAACTAATCCCAGCCATTTGCTAAAAGCTCAGAGCTCAGAAAGATGAGAAGGACAAATTTCAGAGACTGAAAATGATTGTGTCAGGCCAGGATATAGCTCAGCAGCATAAGCATCTGCATGGCAAGTACAAGGTTCAGAGTTAGATCCTGGTACTGCAAAAAAAAAAAAAAAAAGATTGTGTTTCTCAAATGACCCATTTCTTTCAAATTTCCATACCATGAAAGTATCATTCATACAGTAAGAAAGCTGGAAATATGTTTAATTTACAATTACCAATCAAAGAGACAATGCTGCGAAGTCTAGAATTGCATAAGAATCACCATGGAATTGTTTCTTTAAAAATAATGCTTCTACTTAACAGTCTTAACATGGCCTCTAAAATTAAATTTATGGGGAGCCAGGGAGATAGCTCAGGGGCATAAGTGCCTGCCTGGGAAGTGCAAGGTCGTGATCCTGTTGGGGCCAGCACAGCAGATTGCTTTGAACAGTATTGACGTATGAACATGGGTATCTGTACATTTATTTGTGTCTGCTTTACTTTCTTCTAACAATGTAGTTTTTAAAACACTAAAATTCCCAGTGCTCACTAAGAAGGAAATAACTTAAGGACCATTACTTTAATTTTACAAACATTGATTATTTACTTCATGTCTATTGTTTAAATGCATGAAGTATTCCTTTAGGTGTTACAGACAGAAATCATAGTGAAAGGCAGTTTGAATCATATTCAAATTACTCTCAACATGAATGAGGTTGCATGTTTTGCATGACTGAGCATATAACAGGAAGCTCTCCAAATTAATTTCTATGCAAAATACTTAGCTCGTTAAAAAATAATCGATTTAAGTGTTCTAATCTGGAGCTTATCTACACACCACCAAAACTTGTCAGTAAATGCAGCAATTGTGCTGTGGTGGCGAATATGCAGCATGATACCTAATGCAGGCCGTTTCACTGAAAGCTCTGGAAAGTTTGCCATGATCGGCTTAGGTTAGACCTACAGAACATTCAGGAATATCTTAGTACCAACATTATTTAGAAATGCCAAGTCTTGATAATAATAACAAGCAGACTGATATTATTATCATCTTTGAATTCTAAGACAATGAATAGTTTTATTGCCTGTACTCAGGCACATTTTTGCCTTGCCTTCCTTTGGTTTAGCCCAACACTAGCCTTCCAAGCTCAGGTTTGCAAGTTAGTAGATTGTTAGTATACCCCGCTGCTTTAACGACAAGGTGGGTTGCCTGGCACTCTTCAGCATCAATCGCCTGCTGTGCTGCATCCAGAGCTCCCTGCACACCCCACTCTTCTCCTTGCTGTCTTAGGACTTGTGCTGACTCTTAGCTGACCATCTTTCAGCTTTCTAAATTGACCATGAACTGCTGACTAAATCATTCTTTTGACTTCTGGTCACTAAGACAGGACTCAAACATCAAGCACTTCGGTGAGGTCCCCTCATAGTGTGACAGACACTGATCACTTTTCAGTCAGAGAGCCAGTCCTGAGGCCCAGGGATGGCAAAGCCATATAGACCACTGTCCTTAGACAGCAACCCAGGCAAGACAGGCCTTCAATAGGATTTGTCTCTAAAACATGCTCTCTTCTACCATAGTCCATCACTTTCCCCAGCTCTTTCCTCTTCTCTTTCCCCTTCCTCTCTTTCCTCTGTCACAATCTCTGAAGATACAGATATTTGAAGCTTCACAATCTTAAATGCACTATCCACTGTGCAAAAATTATAAATCCTTTCCTTCATAGCATGGCCTTTTTTTGGGTTATCTAAGAGCAAATGAATAATTGGCTCACTTAGCTCACCATCTTTCAAGCAATTTCAGTTTGGCTTTTGGTTTCTAGTTATCGAAGTTATCATGACTTTAAGTTAAATCTTTTAACCTTTTATGGACAAATATTTTTCTTAAAAAAAATTGTGAAATAAATAGGAAATGTCAAAGTTTACAGCTCCAAAGCCTATCTGAAAGAGATTCATCATTCTGTT
>PVKN010004247.1:11442-34270 GCA_004027915.1 Capromys pilorides
CATCCTAACACTAATTTGAGGTTTCATATGTCTCTTATCCACTTATAGAATTTTTATCTAACTACAGTTTTACTCCTAGCTGCAAGGTTTCAAGAAATGTTTCTGTTGTGGCTAAAGAAAGATGGCCAAATGCTTCTTTAATAATTTGCACAATCATTTGGGCCTGGTGGAGCATGCCTGCAATCCCAGCACTTGGAAGGCTGAGGTAGGAGGATCATTGTGAGTTTGACTAGCCTGAGCTATTCAAACTGAGCTCAAAGCCAGACTGAATTGCATAACAAGACCCTGTCTCAAAAATACAAAAAATAAAATATAATGTGTGCAATCTTATCCTCATGCCTGCTATGTTTACCAGATCACAAGTGCTTATCAGTATGATCCAGCCAAAACTTTAGGTTTCAAAGTCAAGTGAGGGACATATTTATCACACTGCACTGTTGTTCTTCCAAATGGCCATTTACCAATCCCTTCCCCTTTTCTTCAATCTTTTCACAGAAGACAGAAGAGACCACATGAACCAGCAAAGATTTATAGGGCTCTCAAAATCTCTGTAAGCCCTTCTTCTTGTTCCTGTGGACATAATACTAGGGACTTCAATATTCTCTCCAACCATCTAAGCTACCTGAAATTATTTTATATTTAGTATATACTCTAATACCATATATCATATAGTACTATTATACATGTAAAATAGTAAACATATAGTCCTTCATAGTCTTTATTCACTCTTCCCCTTGACCCTCTTTTCTAACCTAGCTCTCTCTTTTCCACATTCTGGCCCTCTCTAGCATATCTTGTGTGTGTTTTCCTTTCTTCCTTTCTCATTCCATTTCTCACTAGTCTTTGGGAAATAGTGTTAAATATCTTACTCCACAGAGAACCTACCATAGTTATGGGTCAGAGGCTAAACTCGAGTACCTTCAAGTGTTGTTCCACTTTTTTCACATATGAAGTACATGGGAACATTTTTACAAAGCAATGTGATATACTTGGTTTTTCCTTGAAACAAATAACCCTCTTTCATCGTTAGAATTTTGACAGAGATACAGGCACAAGACCTACTTCATTTTTCCTCCTAATTCTGCACTATCAAAGGGTGCTATCTGTCCCTCCTTATGATAGGAAATGTGCTGAGTGTAAGAAGGCTAACCTATAGCTACCGTTAGCCAAGTGGACCTGTGGGCCTGGTTGCTAGATTTGACTTTTCAAGAATCAGAAATCCAGGGCATGGGGGTGCATGCCTGCAATCTTAGCACTCAGGAGACTGCGCTAGGACGATTGTTGTGAATTCAAGGCCAATCTGGGATACCTAGTGAGAGAAAGAACAAAACAAAAGAAAGACAGACAGAGATAGAGATAGAGACAGAAAGACAGAGATCCAGATTTTTCCTGAAAAAAAAAATATGTTGCTAAAATGTTAGCCATTAACTTAAGAGAATTTAAAATGTCGCAAAGGCTGAGTCAAACAAGTCCACACAATGCAAGAGCTTGACCTAAATGCAGCTTCTGACACTTTAAATTCTCATAGGCATTCATCTTATATTTACTTGCTTTACAACAGACAGTTGTAGAATTGAATTATGCCTTTGCTAAATAACAATCACCTGTTTTTGTATTTATCTTGTATCCTCTTTTCTAACCTATCTATACAATGTATGGTCTTTGATGTCTTTGGGTTTTTGTTTGTTTGTTTTGTACTGGGAATTGAACTCAGAACCTTGCACTTGCCATGCAGGTGCTGTGCCACTAGACCTACACCACTGCTCCCAAGGTATGGTTAATAATAGTCCCTTAAAGTCAAACTATCTTTTTCCAGTTCCTTCTCCCCTTAGAAAGGGCTTACGGTGCTTTCAAAACCACAGCTTGCCGTCAAATTAGGGCTTAAATATTATTAGTTTTGGAGGGTTTTCCAAACGTCTAAATCTTTCACCAGTGATCCTACTGCCACCTCTCATTTGGTTGGAGAAGTGGCTGAGGATAGATTGTAGAACACACCTAGACACAGGAAGCACGCCACTCGGATGGAAACTCTGACCAAGCAGTGAGAGTTACTCCTCTCAACATCACCATGTGCCTTCCTTCCAGCAGCCCCCTTCCTGGGAGCCGCTCTGAGCTGCCCCCCACCATCAGCACATAGCTTGCACAGTATCATAATTGCATTGTATCACAATTGCATGGCACAGGGCCTAGCACACAGTAGACAGAGTAAGAGTGGTTGACTGAAACATAATCATCATTAAACTGCTAAGTAGTTTGCCTCTTACCCTGCAATCTTGCCCAGTCCAGATTACACAATCCAAAGCAGCCCCCAGACCGCCTTGCCAGAACACAACCTGAATAGGACTTATGGCTTTCCGATATACGCTTATATACACAACATATGTCCAGATTGGCTTCTGTCACCTATAAGTAGAAAGTGCTAGAACAAGAATCCACCTCATGCTTGGCAGGCAGAAAGGAAATTCATGGAACTAAACATCTGACCTCCTGGATGAGAGTTGATTTGCTCACAGTAGGACTCAACAATTCCTAAAACATCATGTTTTAAATTTTATATTCAGATTCCAGGATAACTGCGCTGGATATTCTACAGTGGAGGGTAGCTAAAAAAGTTGGTTACATTACTGGTGCTGACATTGGTACGGGAACGTCTGCTGCAATAAGAAAGCCACTTCCTGTGACGTAGGGTGCTCCTCTGGCTTGGCTCTTGCCACATCCTGATAGACAAGACTCATCAGGCTAGGCTGACTGGGGCAGTGCCCGCGTGCACACATACACGCTCGCTCTAAGAAAGGGTGTGAGTAGAGGCCACACCGTGTCCTCGGTCAGCGTCAGCCCCGGAAGGGCTTATGCAGGGTCTGTGCCGGCCACAGCGGCAGTGCCACGCCACCGAGCCCCTTGCGCTTTGCTTCCTTTGATCCCAAAATCCCACCACCCCAAAATGCGAGGCTTGACAGTGAGGCTGCTCCATGCCTCCAGGTGACAATACCCGAGCCGCGGGTCACGTGCTGGAAAACGCGCGTCAGTGCCCACTAGGGGAGAACGTGGAGGCGGCTGCTGCAGAGAGCTCCGGCGGTGCAGCTGGAGCCCCGCCCCGGCCCCGCCCCCTGGCGCCCTCACTGGTCCCCGATGGCCCCGCCCCCAGGGCCCGCCCTCGGGCCCGCCCTCCGCCGTGCGCGCGGCCCTAAGCGTCTCGCAGCCGGCGGGCTGCCCTAGTTGCTGCTGCGGCTGCGCTTCCCGCCGGTCTTCCGCGCCACCGCTGCCGCCATGCCCGGAGGGCTCCTTCTCGGCGACGAGGCTCCCAACTTCGAGGCCAACACCACCATCGGCCGCATCCGTTTCCACGACTTTCTGGGAGACTCGTAAGTGGCCCCCGCGCGGCCCGGCCCCAGCGGGACCCTGCGGAGCCTTCCCGGCTCTCCTTGGCGTCTCGGCCCCCGCAGCGCCCTGCGCGCCGCCGCCTCCTCGCTCCCGCGCTCTGCCCGCCGAGCCCCCGGCCGCCCTGCACCGCCCCTGTGTCCCCGGCGTGGCCGGCCCTCGGTGGCTGGTCTGGCTTGGGGAATGCGGCGACACAGAACGTGCGAAGGAGAGAGTTTGCTGTTCCATTACCCTGGGTTTGGTCAGCGGCCGGTCTCTTACGGTCCGGCCGAGGGCAGGGGCAGGACAGGCGGTCAGAGGCAGGAGGCGCCCGGGGTCGCACTGTCCTCCCTCCGTCCTGGAGTTTGCTCCGTGGAGCAGCCGGGTGCCTAAGGCCAGAGTTGGAGGAGAGCAGGTTAGAGAAGCCCCCACCTGTAATCTGAGGTCTCTGCCTATTGCATGATATTCGCAGCTTCTGGACACAAAATGTAGTATTTAAAATCACCAGCTGCCAAGTAAGTGACTGAAAGACTTTGTCCAGAGCCACCTTCAGTGGTCAAGATAAGATTTGATGTAACGGCTCTCAGGAGAACCAAGACCATTTTGTGTGTGGTGTGTGTCCTTCATTCCACAACTTGTAACAGTTTAAGGGAAGGAACATTCAGCTGCAATGACTTAGCTTGCCGGTGGAGGCCGGTCCAGGCGCCAGGAGGATGTGTACCTCCCCACTCTGAGACCCTTTTGTTTGCCAGCGGTCCCATCCCCCTCCCACATTGCGTCCAGCACGCGGGCTTGCAGTTGATAGGCAGACTGGTGACCCATGACACTCTTACATAACTAGAAGTAAATAGGTGTCACTCTCGTTGTATAGCTTTAAATCAAGAAACTGTAAGTTGCATGGTTTTAATCAAACACATACCAGACATATCTAATTACATTATGATTTTCGTGGTCCGGGTCCCAGCTGAAAATTATACTTTTTATATCCAGGATCCAGGCATATATTCATAGAGAGACAGAGAAGACGATGAAGTTAATCAGTGGTTGGATAGGGCTGTAGGAAAAATATAGGAGAGATTCTTACATATCAGGCCTACTCGACCCTTTTAAGTTTGTTTTCCAGCTACTGGTTAAGGGAAAATTAAGCTCTGCAAAAGAAGAGGGGTAGAAGGGTGATGATTGGAACTCTCAGACCTTGCAAGCAGAAGACTTTTGAAATACAGATTATGGCTATATATATTATGGCTTATATTCAGAATCTAGATATTAACATTTCTTCACAATTCCAGAAGATTTTCACAGTGTGTTTCTACTCATTTCCGTCTACAACCCTCGCCAGGCAACAGAATCTTACCAGAGCTCTTAACTTTAGATGAATTAGAAGTTTATATTAAATAAAGCTTACTGTAGCAACAATTATAAATGCTGCCACTGTTTAAGCTAACCATAGTTTTTGGTTGTTTATTAACCTCTGGATCTAATTTTGATTAAAAGTGGCACCTTCTCAGGGAACCACGATGAAATATAGTATAGTTTTTTGGTTTTGTTTTGTTTTGTTTTGTTTTTGTTTTGTTTTTCTCTCTACAACACCAGGGATTGAACTCAAGAATCTACACTTCCCAGGCAAGTGCTTATTCCACTGAGCTAGCTCCCCAGCCCGGGAACCACTATTAAGAAGATGAGAAAAGTATCTGTTTTTATATACAAGTTTACCTAGGTGTTCCCTGCTGTATTTGGAAAGAACTTTCAACCTTCTGTGTCATCATAACATGATTTTTTTTTTTGGCTAGATTTTCCAAACTCCATTCCATATATAATTTCAGGGTGGATTGTCAATTTCTGATAAGGGTTATCTTCTGGAGGAACAAAAAAAAAAAAAATTGTAATTTAAAATGTTAATCTAATCCTAACTGATGGTTGGAAACAACCATAAGGGTTTGGGTTCCGCACTTGGTGAACTTATTGAGGCTTACACTGATTCTGTATGTGGTAGCAGGTTCTTCATAGCATGTCTTTGGTAAGCAGAACTTTACCAGGGGTTTTCTGGGCTCTGTACATCGAGACCATTCTCTTGAAAAGGAGGAAACCTTTTGTCTTTGAAAATGAGGAAGGAAATGGGACAATGTAGTTGAGATACACTTAAAAGCAGCAGTCTGGAAACAGTGGGGAAGGTAGGCCAAGGTAGGACATTCTTGGAATTTATTCTGTTTCTAGCTCTCACCCTGTGGTAAACTGGAGTTTGGCTGCTGAGAGAGGACAGGATGTGAAATGGCTTAAAACCAGTTCCCCAGAATGATTCAGCAAAACAACCTGTATTGACTCACAATGGAAAGTCTTTCCAATTCATGCCCCTTTGTTAGTACAGAAATGGCCAGTTCCACCCCATCCCCCCCGCCCATTCTGCAGACTTTAAGTCTTTTGTGACCCTTAAATAGGTCACTTCTGAAAAAAAAACCTAAGTTCAAAATTTTACTCATAGTGAGATTACTTATTTCCAAACATGTATGTCCCTCTTATTGCTCTTTATTAAAACAGGTGTGACACACATTTCCATTTCCTCGCCACAGGACCCTTCATTTTTGTAAGGTCTTCTCCTTTACTAAAAACCTTGGGAGTTGAAGGGTAGATGTATATGAGAAGATCTGGGTGGGAAGGTGGTGCCCTTGTCAGCTTTGTTCTTTCTGTTTAGTGAAACTTGCCAAAATTTCAGTAGATCAGCTTAGCATCTAGACTACAGTTAGAGATCTGGCCTAAAATCCTGGCCCCTGATGGCTTAAGCCAGTGGGAAGATAAGAGAACTGAACGTTAAACTTTCTTTTATAGTTAAAGTAGTTCCTGTTAACAGTGAAAAGAAAATAGTACTCCAAAGTTTCTTTGACTGTTTCTTGGTGACTCAGCTTGAAATATGCCCAAAATCCATACATATTTAACTTTAGACCATTGCTAGTTTAGGTATTTGTGTTTACCTAGAATTTTTTTTTTTTTTTTTTTTTTTGTATATTCAGTACAAGGCCTCCCCAGTGCTGGGATTACAGGAGAGCACTACCATTCTTGGACTCCGTCGCTGGCTCAGCAAGCACAGTGTACAGGACCAGCGCAGTGTGCAGGACCAGGGATCAAATCCTGGTCCCTGCAGTTGCCAAAGTAGATGCTTACTCTACTGAGCTACCTCGCTGGCCCTTGTGTTTATTTAGAATTATGATAGCTATAGAAATCTCCATTGTAGGCTTTCAGTGTTTTCTGACCACTCAGTATAAAACCAAAGAAACCAGCACTCAGGAGGCTGTAGCACCCAGGAGGCTGAGGGAGGAGGATTGTTGCAAGCTCAAGACCAGCCTGGGCTACAAAGTGAGCTCAAGGCCAGCCTGAACTACATAGCAAGACCCTCCCTCAAAAAGACCAAAATAAATAAGTAAAACCAAAGTGGGGGGGATAACTAAAGGTAAAAAGATAGATAAAAACTACAAAAGCCAGGCATGGTGGCACACTCCTGTAATCCCAGCACTTGGAAGGCTGAGGCAGGAGGATCAATGTGAGTTTGAGACCAGCCTGCGCTACAGAAGTGAGCACAAGACCAGCCTGAACTGCATAATGATAACCTGTCTCAAAAACACACAGAAAAAAAAAACCCTACAGAAATGGTGACCCAAACTTGAGTCCTCGTCTCTCACTTTCCTTCCTGGGCAGCATGAGTGTCACCACCTGCTCCACCTTCTCCACCAACTACCGGTCCCTGGGCTCAGTCCCAGCCCCCAGCCAACAGGTCAGGCAGGCCAGCAGCACTGCCAGCATCTATGCCGGCACTGGGGGCTCAGGCTCCCAGGTCTCCATGTCTTGCTCCACCATCCTCCAGGGGGACATGGTATCCATGGGCCTGGCCGCAGGAGTGGCTGGGGATCTGGCCGGCATGGGCAGCATTCAGACTGAGAAGACCATGCAGGACCTGAACGACTGCCTGGCCTCCTACCTGGAGAGAGTGAGGAGCCTGGAGACAGAAAATCAGAGGCTGGAAAGCAAGATCCAGAAGCACCTAGAGAAGAAAGGTCCCAGATCACAGACTGGGCCATTACTTCAAGACCATCGGGGAGCTGAAGGCTCAGATCTTTGTGAATTCTGTGGACAATGCCCACATCGCCCTGCAGATTGACCGTGCTCGTCTTGCTGCTGATAACTTTAAAGTCAAGTATGGCCATGCATCAGTCTTGGGGAACGACATCCACAGGCTTTGCAAGGTCATCAATGACACCAGTATCACTCGGCTGCAGCTGGAGACTGAAATCCAGACTCTGAAGGAGAAGCTGATATTCATATTCATGAAGAAGAACCATGAGGATGAAGTCAGAGGTGTTCAAGCCCAGATTGCTGGCTCTGGCTTGACTGTGGAGTTGGATGCGCCCAAATCTCAGGATGTCAGCAAGATCATGGCGGACATCAGGGCCCAGTGCAACACACTGGCTCAGAAGAACCAAGAAGAGCTGGCCAAGTACTGGTCCCAGCAGGTTGAGGAGAGCACCGCAGTAGTCACCTCGCAGTCTGCTGAGGTTGGAGCTGCTGAGACAGCACAGAGTTGAAGCGCACAGCCCAGTCCCGGAGATTGACCTGGAGGGCCGATACGCTACGCAAATGGAGCAACTCAGTGGGGTCCTGCTGCACCTGGAGTCTGAGTTGGTGCAGACTTGAGCAGAGCGACAGTGCCAGGCCCAGGAATATGAGGTGCTACTGAACATCAAGGTCAAGCTGGAGGCTGAGATCGCCACGTACTGCTGCTTGGTGGAAGATGGGGAGGATTTCAATCTGGGCGATAACCTGGACAGCAGCACTGCCTCGGTGCAGCATCCAGAGAACCACCACCCGCAGAATTGTGTATGGAAAATTAGTGTCTGAGACCAGTGACACCAAAGTGTTGAGACACTGAAGCAACAGGAGCAGGGTGCCCTTGGGGAAGAGCAAGCAAATAAAAATTCAGAGGTCACGGGGAAAAAAACACTACAAAAAAGTATTGTTGTTTTGTCCTGTTGGGCTATTTTACAAAGATTTATTTCTCCTTAATTCAAAGAAGCAAAGTACCAGCCTTAATGTTACTTATTTAGGCTAGAAACTTGTTTTATGTTGCATAATCTGTTTATTCTTAAAATTAGGCATCTACTTGGATTCAGGGCATATTTGGAGCTGAAAGTTAAGATCTGTGCTAGACAAAAAAGGATTAGAAAAGAAGAAGTAAAAAGTTATTTCAGGCTACTTAGTTTGAGTAGCAAATTTTGTTACCTGAAAAGGAGTCAGGGTGGTTCCATAGTTATTAAAGGAAGCAATACCCTAAAATTAGTCTTTAAGTATTTATCTTGAATTTTGTGTCTTTGATTGAACTGAGCTGTCAAAATGGGCTCTTCTGGAGGGAAGATTTAAAAAATTGGACTTCTCAACTATTAAATTTGAAAGTTTACAAGCGTTTTTTGTTTTTTGTTTTGTTTTGTTTTTGTTTTTTTTTGTTGTTGTTGTTGTTTTAAAGCCTGTTTTAAATTCAAATGTGGCTTTTGGTTCTGTATAATATAACTGTTCATTCGGTAACCGTTCACTGAGTTGTGACCTTTTTTTCCTTGTTTCAGATGGGGCATCCTCTTCTCCCACCCACGGGACTTTACCCCCGTGTGTACCACAGAGCTTGGCAGAGCAGCAAAGCTGGCACCGCAGTTTGCCAAGAAGAATGTGAAGTTGATTGCTCTTTCAGTGGACAGTGTTGAAGACCATTTTGCCTGGAGCAAGGTAGACTTCTGTGATGCGTGAAATATATCTTGTTCCTCCATTCCTGCAGTGTCCTTTTGGATGCTAATGAGGAGACCAGTAGCTGGCTTGCCTTGTGTAGCTTTGGAGGCTTTCAGTCAGGTCTTTCAACAGAATAAGGCAAGATTAAAAGGTTGAGATTTTCAGTACCACACCCCAGGCTCTGGGGAGATAAAAGAGAGGCTTAAGTTTGAGCTGACCCCCAAAAGACCAGGGAGCTAACCATTCATCCCTTTGTAATGAAGCGTGCATCAGAACCCAAAAACTTCAAGTGCTTCTGTATAGCTAAATACATGGACATTTCTGAAGGGTGGTGAACCTGGAGGGGGGTGGGAGCTCCAGACCTCATTCTGTGCATCTTTTCATCTATACCTTTGTGAACAAAAGTCTTCCGTTGAGTTCTGTGAACTACCCTAGCAAATAAGCAGCACCAAGGAGTGGGTCATGGGAACTCTATAACCCATCCATCAGAAGCACAGGTAGGGCAACCTGGAGCTTGCAGTTGGCATTGGAAATGGGGAGGGAGTCTTGTGGGGCTGTGCCCTGGACCTGTGGTACCTGGCACTATCTCTAGCTAGAGAGGGTCCACACTGGGTTGAATTAAGAGGGCTCGTGTCCAGTGAAGGATTGGTTGGTTGGTTGGTTGTTGGGGAAAAAACCCAAGTACTTCTTGGTGACAGAAGTTCTCAGAACTTATATGTTGTTGGGTTTTGTTTTTAATCCTTGTCATCAGAAGTACTAACTGGTATGTGCTTTGAGCCTGGGGTATATAAGAATTATAAAATAGCTTGATGATATTTCAGATAAAGCTACAAGGAAACTTCAGGTTCACAATTCACTAGTTACTTGGAAATCTGGCTAGGACACCATAGTAACCTCTGTACTGTTAAGTCTAGTGCTCAGGTCTCAACCACTGTTTTTCTTGACCTACTTGCAGCATTCAGCCCCACTGATCACTCTATATCCTGAAATGTGTTCCACCTCCGGCTTCCTGGATGTCGCATCCTTGCTGTTAATGTTCACACTTAGACTGGTGTTTGATCATCATCTTTCAACTCCTAATTTATGCTGAAATTGCCTTGAACTAGTTCTTGGACCACTTTTCCATCTCTGTTCTTTCTCTTGGTAAGCTCATCCTGCGTATCTTTAAAAAATATCTGTATGCTCTGATTCTCAGATGTCCCTCTGTGGGCCAGATGCTACTGGTCCCCAAGTGGAAACAGCCACTGCATACACAGCATCTGCCTAGGATGGCCCACCTTCTGAAGTTTAGCTGGTCTCATCTAGGCCCACTCTTCTCATCCCAGCATCCTACTCATCTCAGCCAATGGCAACTAGATTTTTTTTCTAGTTGCTCAGAGCAAAAGTCCAGAACCCATTCTTAACTCCTTTCTTCTCACATCACATCTGATTCATCCAAAACCTTTTTGACTCTTCCTGCAAAATATATTCAAGCTCATGTTTGGGAAAACCGACTCCCAGGTATGTCTTTGTGGCTTGGCTTAGCCTCCAGTTATGTAGGAACCCTCAAGGTGCCTCTACGGTGAAGTCATATTGGTTACTATTTTCTTGTAGCTTGGTAGGCAGCCCAGTGGCTGGTAAAGAAAAGTTTGAATGACAAAATCATTGAATATGCTAAAAAAAAAAAAAAAAAAAAACCTCTTATCCTTTCAGAAATCATTAATGTCACTTTCATCTCTATTAAAAAATGCAAAAAGGGTTTGTGTCTACTATTAACCCCGCCCCTTTTACTTTCAAGGGTCCCCATGGATAATAAATAAGACTTTCCCTAAGTCTAATTTAAATCCTTCTCATTACATCCTCAAAATACCACACATATGTTCCTCACTCCTGTATGGTAGTTTATATGGGATCCTGCCTACTCGTCATTAGTGGTCTCCTCCATGGAATGCCTTCCATTTCCCAAAGGAAGATCTTACCCATCCTTCAAGAGCTCTGGAGAGCTTGACCTCTATTTTGAAGGCTTTCTCACTGCATTTGTAGCACCACTTAAACATTATAGTCTTCATACTACCCTACTGCTTCGTGTAGGAATTTCTTAGCCAAATTAGAAGTTTCTTTGCTGTCAGAGTCATGTCTGCCTGCATACCTGCATTGTACATGTGCTTCGTATAAAAGTTATGTCGATGTTAGATCAAATAATGAAGCTAGACTTAGAGGCGTGGTGGCACACGCCTCTAATCCCAGCACTTGGAAGGCTGAGGCAGGAGGATTGCAAAATAAAAGTTGAAGGATAAAGTTTAATAGAGGAAGAAGGAAGTAGATCATTTTGTTTTAGTTCACACTTGAGATGCTTTTCACCGATGCACTTTTCATTTGTCCTTTAATGTATACATTCAAATTTCAATTCTTGTGTTTAAGTTTTGTCACATACACATACCTAACTCTCATTTCTTAGTGTCAGTCTTTAGCCTAGCATCTAAGTCAGGGTTCTTTTGAGGCATGGGCCACATCCACAGAATTTTCTTCACCTGTGGCATCATTTCTAGATATCTGGGCCTAGAAAACCTATTGTTTCTGATATTCTTAATAGGATTTGAGAATCCAGGGTTACCTGGTATTGGACTCAATACTACTACTAATACTCTATATTAGTCAACTTCTAAAAGGCTTACTGATGCTTTCTTGAGGAAGTAAATGCATGTTGTATTTAAGGAAATTGGGGGTGAAAGGGCTTGAGCCTATATTCTGCTGTTATTTCACCATTAAATAATGAGGAAAAGTATTTTGGTTTTGTTTGGTTAGTTGGTTGGTTGGTTTTGGGGTTTTTGAGACAGGGTCCCACTATGTAATTAAGGCTGTATCCCAGGCTGGCCTCAAATTCATGGCAATCCTCCTGTCTCAGCCTCCCAAGTGCTGAGTTTACAGCCATTCACCATACTCCTGGCTTCATTTATTTTCTTACTAAAATGCTCAGAGAAATTACTATGTCTTTCAAGGTGATGGCTATTAACATGAAATTCAGAGAATGTGAGAAGTTTAGAATTTTTTCTCCTTTTCCTTGCCTTTCAGGATATCAATGCTTACAATGGTGATGAGCCCACAGAAAAGTTACCTTTTCCCATTATTGATGATAAGAATCGGGACCTGGCCATCCTCTTGGGCATGCTGGATCCAGCAGAAAAGGATGAAAAGGGCATGCCCGTGACGGCCCGTGTGGTGAGTCTGAGTCCACTTGGCAGTCAGCAGGGCCATTCAGGCTCTATGTGATGACTTGGCCTGACTGGAGGAAGTCAGGGAATATCTGCAAGTGTTAAGTAACTGTACTGGTGGCAGTATTATTGATTACCTGTAATGCTGATGCAAAGGGACGGGAACAGTCAGCTAAATTTTTAAACTGGTTAATTCATTGCTCTCTGAAGCCTATAGAACAAAAAAAATCACCTATCCTAAGATGCTATGTAGAATGAATAAACCGTTTCCATACCTCTCTTAAGATTTCTATCTTTGAAGTGGATTTATATCCTCCTTCATATGTCAACTCACATTTTTCATTCTTACTTGTTCTGTCCCCTGTCCAGTAAAGAATAAACTCAGTTCCTAGTCTGTACAAATGTACAGTTATTGAGGCCCAGCACAAACTCCAGTTATTATTAAGAAGATAATCATTCCTGGCTGACAGAACCTTTTGGAGGCCTTTCCTGGGTTAAACTTACATATCCATTTGTCTCACTGGGGCAGCCAGGGCAAAATATAACTTCCTTCCTTGTAAATTTTGAAAGTAACAGAAAAGAAAATTATACTCCAGCTACCCCAATGAGCAATTTGATATATCCAAGTAGGTGATCTGCTTGTTTTTATTTTTACACTCTTGCATGTTTTTAATGACTACAAAACTTTCTGAGTAGCTTTAATTTTAAAGGCACTGAAAGGAACTCATCCTACTTATGCCTCTGCGTGCTTTGCAGGTATTTGTTTTTGGTCCTGACAAGAAACTAAAGCTGTCCATCCTCTATCCGGCTACCACTGGCAGAAACTTCGATGAGATTCTCAGAGTAGTTACCTCTCTCCAGCTAACAGCAGAAAAACGAGTTGCTACCCCCGTCGATTGGAAGGTAAAGATATTGGAAGGATAGGTTACTCAACTTGTCTAGAAGGCCTAGAGGACCTGTGTCTAAATGGTTGCCTCCTGGAACTAAGTTTGTGGCATCCAAGTGGGGAGGATTTTTCCTCATAGCTAAGTTTGAAGTTTGCCAAGAGGTCTTTCACAGCTTACAAAACACAACTTCACATTGTTTCCTGACTTGTAGAGAATTTTAACAAGTAGTCCAGAATGATTCCTTTTCTCTACATAAGTTGAATACAGTCCAAATTGCTCTGAAGTTTTTAAATTTCATGAGTATGATGGCATTTAAGAATTCAAGTTTTTGGATTGAGAATACTAAATTAGTAAAGTCTGTACAAATATTCCTAATCTGAAATACTTCTGTTCCTAAGCAGTTCAAATTAAGGGATAGTCACCCCATGAAAGATTTTTTTAAACATTTTTATCTAACCATTCCCTGATGGCAAAATATTTATAGCAAAATCTTGATTGCCTATTTTTTTAAGTCATAGATATAAAACTGTTGGTATATTTATGTTGTGAAGCATTATGTTTCTCTTAAGCTTCAGCCTTTTAAACATATAGAAGTCTCTAAAATTTGTTTATAAACTTGAGGTCTCTCAAAATCTTTTGAAATATGTAGGGCATAGATAATGCCTCAGAGAATTTCCAAATGTTGGTAGGTTTTTTAAAATATCTTTTAAAATATACTAGGTGGGTGGATGGGTTGGTTGTTGATTGGTGGATGGGTGGGTGGGTTTTCCTGGCAAGGAAATCCTTTAAATCCTGTATCCATTAATGGTAGACAAATTTACTGAGCTGTGACTGAGCACTAGGGAGCTAGCAGCAAAGTTTCTGCACTTGTACTCCCACTGGGTAGATGCAAGCAGTATGAGTCTGTAGTCTTTTGAAAAGTGAGGAATATGCTACAGAAAATAATAAGCAGGTGTTGGTTCTATATTTGACTGTCAAGAAGTACCTTCGGTTTGTTCCTTTGTCTTGTGGTACTGAAGACTGAACTGGAAACCTTGCATTTGCCAAGCAGGTGCTTATGCCACTGAGCTATAGCCCCAGCCCATCAAGGAATACCTTTGGAAGGAGACCTTTGGAAGGGAAATCAAGAAACCAAGGTAGCCAAGGCATGCGTAGGAGAAAGTGATGAGCAACAGAGGCAGACAGAGCTTTACAGGGAGAACTGAAAGGAAACCAGTACCTGTGGAAGAGCTAGAGATGAGAGGAGGCCGGGTTCAATCCATGGACAGACTTTGAATTAAACGTAGAATTGGGTTTAAAACAGGACTATCTCTTGTTGGGGAATTACTATCGGCAGGAAAGTGTCAAAGATGCACTTGTGAAAACTTAAGTTCCTCAGAGAGGAGAGAATAAAAGGACACTTAGTCATTCTCATTAACACCTATACAATTTTGCCAAAGTTAATTTTTGGAATGTCTTTTAGCATTACCGCAAGACTGAATTTCACCATTTTCAATTTCAATAGGATGGAGATAGTGTGATGGTCCTTCCAACCATCCCTGAAGAAGAAGCCAAAAAACTGTTCCCCAAAGGAGTCTTCACCAAAGAACTCCCATCTGGCAAGAAATACCTCCGCTACACTCCCCAGCCTTAGATCGGAGCAGCGAGGCTGTAGCTACTCCAAAGGGTGCCAGCGGCCAGTTGTGCTTTCCTGCAGCAGTTCCACAAGAATGTCCTGGTGTGCTAACAGCCGGGCCTTTAGGTTGCTGTACTACTGGCTTATTAAATGGAAGCAAGTAGCACTAAAATTTTCTTGGGATTCTTTACTATGTGCCTTCACCAGCACTCTGTCCTAGTCACACATCTCAGCACTGCTGCCAACTGGTTCTTCTTGAAATTTATTCTGTATTTGAAGCTCAGATCTTGTTGGGTCTCTGCAGGGTTTATGATCAGCAAGGTAGAATTTGTTGATGGTTGAGGAAGTTTACCTTTCTCTGTCACAGAATGACTGTCAATTTTTGTAGTTATCTTCGTCAGATCCTCTTTTCTGTTCGCATTTTGAAGAGCAACAGAACTGGAATTTCATCTTCCTCTATAAATATCCATGTATGTAGCCCCAGAACTGAGATATTCTCTAATATTCAGTCTTTGATCACAGCTGGAGAGAGAACTTTTCAATTCTGTACCTTTCTAGTAGATAACTAAAGTTGGGGGGTATATTTTACTACAAATTTTTTGAGGGTAAATTTCTGTGAAAGAGGGAAACCTACGGAAGAGGCTTCCTTTCCTGCCGGAAAGCTGCCCCTGCAGGCATGAGCGTAGATGCCGTGTGCCTTTCATCAAGTATTGCCGTATGTCAGCCTGCTCTGAGGATGCACGCACGGGAGACCACACCTCGTGGAAAGAAAGAGGGTGGTTGAGAATGAGTTATAGTACTATTTTACAGTGGGTTGCTGTTTTCTGGATTTTGCTCTTAGGGCATGGGTAAATAAAATCTTTGAAACTGGATCAGAAAATTCTTTTACTATATTTTTTTTCTTAATGAGCTGGGATACAGAACTAGCTCACCTTTCTCATTTATTTATTGTCCTTTAAAAAAATATGTTTATAAAGGATTTGGCTAAACATTTTAAAATAATTCCATAAAAACATGTTAAAAACAGGCAAATATGTAAATCAGCTCTTTCAAGAATGGCTTTATCTTTCATAGTGGATTTTTCAATTGATGCTGTAGCACAGAATTAAGTCCTCAGCAAGACAGTGCAGTGTAGACCACAGTTTGTTTACTATATTTTAAAATATAATTTAAACACATGTCCAAGGGATTCCTTCTTGCTAGGACTGGCAGAAGCAGGTTCTCCAAAGACAGATATATAAAATGTCACATAATAAAAATGGAGAAGTCAAAGAACATGACGATTCCAACACGTCTTGGCCCATTTCCCACTTTCTTCCATGTTATTTGCTTGTTCATAGAATCACATCTGTGGGTTCTGGTACAAAAATCAAAATCAAGACTAATGCCTTCGTGAGGTAGCTGGACTTGTAAAAGATAAAAATTTTGAGGATAGTGATACATCCATACTTGGTACTCTAAATTCAGTCCCTTGGGCCGGCGAGATGGCTCAGTGGTCTAAAGCACCTGCTTAGGCAAGCTGAGGCAACCACAGGGACCGTGGTTTGTTCCCCTGCACCACATGCTGCATCAGCCCCACCCCTAGGGAAGGCTGAGCCAGCCATAATATAAGAAAGAGAAAGTAAATTCAGTCCCTTGAACTTGTATTATGCCATGTTAATAAGTCTTAGGTTTGCAAAGAGGAATCCCACTTACAAGTCTGTAGGCTCTTGCAACGAAGAACCATGATGCAGTGGTATAAACAGTAACCATTAGTTTCTCACGTGGCACAAGCTGAGAAGTCCAAGGTGAAGGCAATAGCAGGCAGATGCCTTCTTCTCTGAGGGCCTGCCCCCTGGCTTGTACATAGCTGTCTCATTACATTCATACGTGATGGTATTTTTATTGAACAGGCCAGTTTCTATGCATATAAAACTTGGATCATGCTAGGAACATTGATAAGGGAAGTGAAGATCTTAGATTGTATAATACTGAAAGTGCTGGTCTAAAAGGTTGAGAAAGACTGGCTACCTGATGTCACTCTTTCCCAACTCAGTATGTTTTGCTCCTCAAGAACTTAACAATTTTTTCTCCTTGTGCATTGTGTCTTACCATTCTCTCCTATCTCCTGCCATTTCTTTGGTAACTAGGTTCCTCACTGCTCTCATCCCCTTGACATTTGTCCTGTAGTCCTTGACTCATGAAGAGTCTACATTCAATTTTCTTTTGTTCAAAGCTTCCATCTCCAGTGTTAATGGCTCAGATCTTATTCACTAAGAACATTTATCATTGAATTCCCAAGTTCAAAATCAATTCCTCAGCGTTTCTCCCCAACATTGTAAATTTACTGCCTCCCATCTTGCTCTCAAGTGATGGTGTTTTGTTTGGTCTATTCTACACACACGCTGTCACTATTAAAATGTTAAAAATAATTGAAGGAAAAACGATCATATACCTTCAAATTCAATTCTAATCCTTTTTTAAAATAGCATTGAAACCATAAGACTGCAAGTATCCCTTTGCAAATAAATATAAAGTATTCCATAGCGAGGTTTTTTGTTTTGTTTTGTTTTGTTTTTTTCCAAGGTAGAAGTGATCCTGAGAACATTGTTACATACACCAGTGGGCAAAGTGTTCCCTTGAGAACTGTTGCCCTCACTTTTTGTAGAATAACTGATGTAGCCAAACATTTACTCATTAAATTAACATACACCATGGCAAGGAAGGGAAACAAGGAATTTGAGAGGCATTCACCTGACTTCTCAAGAACAAGGAAATGCTTCGGCTAAAACAGTCTTTGAGATACACTAATAGACTTGTGGCTCCAAGTCTGGTTAAAACTGTAATCTCACCTCCAGACTCCATGCCAAGGCTAAAGATGTTCAGGGAGAAGCTCAGCAAGAATGCCTTTGTCTAAAAGACCAAGTCAAGATGCCAATTCCTGCATTGAGTGAATTGTCACAGTGATTGACTTATTCCAACATCCATTGACCCTACTGCTTCGAAGCCATGTAAACAGGAAATACAACTTTGGTTCTAGGTTAAAGGGCATATTAGCTGGTTAACAGGTCCTTGCCACCCTCTTGTCCCTGACTGGTTTGGAAATGAGCATGTGATTCACTTCATATCCATGAGACAAATAGATTGTTGGAAGTATCTAGAGTTCTTTTGCTGAGAAATAATTTAAAGCTCTTCCGTTTGTTTTTCTTTTCTGGATTTGAGCAAGAAAATCAAATGTCAATTGCTGTTGGTGGCCATCCTAACCTTGAAGTAAGGGAACCAACCCCAGAATGAAGTTGAAAACGTGAATAGCAGAGTGAAAAGGAAAAAATCTGATCTTTGGTAATCTTTTTTTTATTTTATTTTAATATATTTGGTACAGGGTCTCACTACAGCTCAGATTTGTAGTGATCCTCCTGTTTTCAGTCTCTCCAGCACTGGAATTACAGATGTAGGCCACAATGCCCAGACTCTGGTCTTTGGAAATCTTACTGAGTCAACCAACTACAAGCCTATCCTACCTTTTGGCTTAATATATGATAATAAACTTTTGTAAACCTTTCAGAATTGGATTTTCTGGTATCTCCAGCCCAAAACATCCTAACTGACACATGTAGGATGAAATGTTGTCTTCTAGTTTCAAATACATAGTAATATGCCTCCTTAGCAAAACTATGGCAGAAATTTTCTGCTACAGCTGTACCACCTACATTTGTAGACCTCAAGTTTCGGCATGTACTAAATCACCAGACTAGCACATTAAAAGGCAAAACCCCAGGGACTGGTACCCAGAGCTTGATACCACATGTAGCACCAAGTCTGGTTTTAACCTAGGTGACAGCCATACAGAGCACAATAAACTCTGCACCTGCTCACCAATAGCCACGTCCCTCTTAGGCCTGGTGAAGAACATCTGGATTGCATTAAAGGAAGCAAGATGAGATGCGCTAGCATCTCAAGATGACTGTTAAGATAGCCATGACAGCTCTGGTCTAGGCAATGAGGTCTCTCCCTGACCTAAGAAGCAAAGCCTCCGAAGGAGACACCCCCTACCCCGCCCCTGAGAAGTCAGCCGAACACTTGTCCTGAGGCCGTTGCACCAGGAAGAAGGAGGCTGCCAGAAGGAGCCCACCTGGTACTGCTCTCCTGCAGCTTCATGAATACTGTCTGGCCGTTTGCAGACATCTTGTTCCAGAATGTAACATTGCAGGAATAACGTAATATGCAGCAACGTTCCACATTTCCTAACAAACACCATGAAAAGATACTTAAAGATACTGCCCAGAGAAGGTTCTTTTGTTTTTCTTAGCTTATTAGCACATCCGCAGAATTGTTTTGATTTCCATTCCTCTAACGTCCAGTGATGATGAGCATTTCTTCATGTATTTATTGGCTATCTCTACTTCCTCTGTGAAGTGTCTACTTATTTTTCCTGTCCATTTTTTTTTATTGGTTCTTTCATTTTTTTTTTTGTGGGGGGGAGTCTAATTTGAATTCTTTACTCTTAATATGAGCCTTCTGTCTGAGAGACACCTGGAAAAAAATTGCTTTCCACCTTCACTCTGTTGGTTGTTTCTCCTGCTATGCAAAAGCTTTGTAATTTAGTATGATCCCATTTGCTGATTCTTGGAGCTATTTCCAGGGCTGCTGGCATTTTGCTCAAAAAGTCCTTGCCCATGCTCATGGCTTCAAGAGTTTTTGTGTCTTGTCTTCCTGTAGGTTAAGGGTTTCTGGTTTAAAATTTAGTTTGATTCATTTTGATTTTAATTTAGCACACAGTAACATAGTGAAAGAAATGGGTCTAGATTCAATCTTCTTCATAAGGATAGCCAGTTTTTCCAACACCATTTATTGAAGAGGTTATGTTTCCTCCAGTGTGTGTGTGTTTGACCCCTCAGCTGAAGAGCAAATTGTTGAGTGTACTTGGAGTTGTTTCTTCATACGCCCTTCTGTTCCACTGATCTTCATATCTGTTTATGTACCAATACCATGCTGTTCTTATCACAGTAGCTTTGCATTGTAAGTTCAAGTCTAGGCTTATGATACCTCCTGCTTTATTCTTTTTTACCCAGGATTGTTTCTGCTATGCTAGTTCCATGTGACTTTTAGGATTTTTTTTTTTCCCTAGTCCTGTGAAGAATGCTGTTGAAATTTTGATTGGTATTGTGTTAAATCTGTATATCAATTTTGGAAATACAGTATGGTCTTTTTGACTGTATTGGTTCTGCCTATGCAGGAATAGGGGAAATACTGCCCCATTTTCAGATGTTTTCATCAGTTTTTTTTTTCAGAGTACCATAATATTCATTAGAGATTTTTCATTTTCTTAATACTTTTCTTGGTGCTCTTCTGAGTAATATTTTTCTCCTAATCTCTCAGTGACTTCATTTTATTAGTGTATAAAACATTACTGATTTTGTGTTTTCACTTTCTATCCTACTACAGTAATGAATTTGATTATTAACTCTAGTCTTTTGGTGGATTTGGGGGGATCTTCAATATAGAGATCGTGTCATCTGCAAATGATGATAATATGACTTCTTCCTTTCCTGTGCATGTCCTTTTTTTTTCACTTAATTGTTCTTGCTAATGTTTCAAGTTACTGATTTTAGAGGGAAAAAGTTCAGTTTATTTTTTCCTCTTTAATATGTTGGCCTTACTTTTGTCATATATGGTTTGTATCCAATTGAAATAAGGCCCTTCTGTACCTATTTTCTTCAGTGTTTTTATCATGAAGAGATGTTGGATTTTGATAAAGGCTTTTTCTGAATCTAGTGAGATGATCATGTGATTTTCCTGTCGTTTCTATTTATTTCGTATATTACATGTACAGATTTGCATATATTGAACTTTTGATTTCACTTAAAAAGCTTGAGAGGCCAGGGAGACAGCTGAGCAGAATAAATGCTTACCTGGCAAGCACAAGGTCCTGAGTTCAATCCCTGGTACCACAAAAAATATATATATACATATATATAATATTTATATATATATATATATATAAATATATATATATATATATATATATATAATAAAAAGCTTGATGAGTATGAGTGTTAGAGAGTTTTCCTCAGATTTTTATAGATTTCAGCAGTGAACCTATCCAAACCAGGGCTTTTCTTATTTGGTAGCTTATTACTGCTTCAATTCATTGCCTGTTATTGGATTATTTAGGGTTTTTAAAACTACCTGGTTCATTCTTGTTTTGTTTTGTTTGTTTGTTTGTTTGTTTGTTTGTTTGTTTTCTCCCTTTGAGTTTTGTTTTATTTGTTTATTTGGCTGGTTGAGTGTTGTTTGTTTCTTTGTTTGTTTTTTTGTTTGGCTGGCTCAGGCTGCCTTAAGGGCAGGTCTCATGCTCCATGCAAAGAAGGGGATGGAACCGTGGTCCCCCTGACTTTGCCGAATCATGTCCTTTTATCAACTGAGGTACCTGGCAAGCCTCTCCGTTCTTAATAATTATATGTATCTAGGATCTATTTCTTCCAAATTCTTCAAATCATGGGAAGAAGGTTTGCAAATTATTAATGTTTTATATTTTCACGGTGTCCATTGTGATTTCATCTTTTTTATTTCTAATTGCAATGGTTTGGGCTTTTTATTGTTTTTGTTGTTAGATTAGCTAAGTATTGGTCTGTGTTGTTTATTCTTTCGAAGAGCCAACTCATAGATTAATGTTTTTGGTTGTTTTGTGCTGGAGATCAGGCTATGTAATAAATTATGGGGGCTCGACGATGTGACCTAAGCCCCCCAACACCACTGTAGTCCCAAGGTCAGCATGACCTTGCTTCAGGTATAAGGAAGGCCCAGGGCCCCTGGCTGTGGACTGAATGCTGATAACCTGAACTTCCAAGGCAAGATGGCATCTGCTGAGGACAGTGGTCGGCAAGCAGACATTTGGGTTTAAAGTCAATGTGGTTCCTCTTTCATTTAATCTTTATGTACCCAATTTTGATAGTTACTGTTTTGTGAACCTTGTGCTGCCTTTTCCCTGCACTTCTCTCTGACCAGTATAATCAAGCCAACAGTGAGAGTAGCCTACTCAGTCAACTAGAGGGGAACTCCTGCCAAACCCTGAAATTTGTCTTTCTTTATTTTCAGGCATCCCCACTACAGGCATTTGAAGGTCTGATAAACCCTAAGGAGTTTTATTTTGCCTTTTGGTCTCCATTTCATTGGTTTCTGTTCTGATCTTTATAGTTTTCCTCTTTGTACTTGCTTTGGGATTAGACTGTTCTTGTTTTTCTAGAACTTTGAGGTACATCAATAGGTTGTTTTTTCCTTTAATTTGGACTCACTCTTCTTTTGGCAATGTGTGCATTCCCAGCTATGAATTTCACTCTAGAACTACTTTCATTGTGTCCCATACATTCTTGCATGTTGTACTGGCATTGTCATTTAGTTCTAGAAGGTGCCTTATTTCTTCCTTGATTTCTTCTGTAACCCACTGTTTAGTTAAGAGTGTATTATTCTCCATGCATTTGTGTGACTGAGAAGGTTCCTAAATGCTTTAAGAGTTTGACTACTTCTCTTGCATCTCCTTCTATTCTTACCCACTGTAGTGGATTTTCAGTAAAGTATGGTGTGTTCTTACACAGTCTTGAGGGGATGAAAAAAGAACAATATATGCTAAAAAAAATTAATTAATTTTCAACCATAGCATTCAATTTTATTTAACTTTTAAAAATAAGTTGAAAAGTGACATCAAATAATATGCAGTATAAGAATATGAATTTCTCCTAAGCTTTGCTTTTAGTAACCAGATTGTGAAACATAGTTGCACTTTTCAGTATTTGCTAAACTTTAGAGGGAAGAAAAACTGTACTCTGGGAAATATTGGGGAGGTGCTAAGCATAGCAACTCCACAAAAATCACAGATCTTATACTACAGTAGTATATTAATAATATAATATATTGAGTAATTTATTACAGCTGCCTCTTTGGTAGTTTATAAATTTTAGAGCATCTCCTCCTGAAGAATTTTGGACATTTCAACTATACTGCACATATTTAAAATCAAAGTTCATATACTCTTCTGTCAA
>PVKN010004248.1:0-26436 GCA_004027915.1 Capromys pilorides
AAAAGAGGGGCGCGTGTGTTTTCCATATTGAAATTAATTAATTATTACAGGTCTTCCTATGCAGCTCAAGCTAGTAATAATCCTCCTGTCCTAGCCTCCTATAGTGCTGCACTTACAGAAGTGTGCCACCATGCCCAGTTCCAGGTCTGCACAGTGTACCTTAGGTTCCGAGGCCTGCATGACATGTGGTACCAAGGGTGGAGCTCAGAACCTTGTGCTTGCCAGGCAGGCACTCATGCTACTGAGCTGTCTTCCCAACCCATGGAATTTATTTTATTTTTGCTATATAACTGAGCCCTTGGAGTTGCATCTACTTTTTGACTGGACTGCTACAATGTTGTGACTAGAATGGTCACCATGCTGAAGGTGAGCGCCAGTTATATTGTCTGTTTCTGACTTGGAGTCAGATGAATAGCAGGTATTTGATTAGTTCAGTGAATTGAATGGTGAATGTGTCCTTATATTGTTTAACGTACTCAAATTTTAGCAGCAAAGCATGCATGGGCTTTCTTTCGGCCTACAGTTTTCTTCTGTCCCTCTCAATCCCAAGCTTTCAGAATCTGTGTCTCAGTCTCTCCACAGCTAACTTTAGATTGGTGGAAGGAGTCAGCATCTCAGCCTAAGGAGCTGATAACAATGGCATCTGTCTTGCCTTCTAGAAACAGCTCTTCATTGACTGGTTCCAATTCGTGGAGACAGGAGGGCTGTTTGTCAGCGGGTAGGACCCATGCAAACAGTTGAAAGAGAGATCTTAGGTGGACAGATCCCTCCAATGACACATCAGAGACTCTGGGTTATGCTGCTAGGTGAACATTCCTGCTTCAGCATGGAGCTTTGCTGTAATAATGAGCTAGCAAAGCCGAGATACTCACGGGGAGCAGGACAACACTCCCTCTTTGTCCCAAAGAAGAGAAAGAATATTTAATCTTGGAGTTTACACTTCTACCCCAGAGGAGCTTCTTAATTTTATCTCCCTCTCTTTTAAAAAAGTCCAATTTCACTGCTTCCTCCTTGTGAATGAAAGATCACACAGGCATGGGTTTCTGAAGGTTATCTATAGCTTTGCCTAAAATGGTTATAATCGGAGAAATGAAATAGTGCTAACTGCAAAGCCTGAATAACATTATACCATTATGCAAAACGCAGGCACTTTAGAAGAATAAAGGGATGGTGATGATGCAAATCAGAAGCAGGGAAGGTCAGACGTTTGCATAAAGTGGCTTACAGTCTAATGCAAGTGAACTTCGCCTGAGGAGAGAAAAGTGACTTATTAAACACAATGCTTTCTCAAAGAGCACTGCCACAGAGCCTGGATCTGCTTACTTGTCCCACAGGCAGCCACAAGGGTTTTGTGAGGAGCTGGATGCAGGCTGAAATTATAGACCCTTTGTTCAGAAATAGAACACCCCAACCTCATTCTTGCACTGAAGTTGGCTTTCTTAACCCTTTGATGGCTAATCTGAATGGGAAACAGGTGTGGTTCTATACAGACTATCACGTTTACTACCATTTTATTCTGAAGCGGGGTTTTATCTTCGATTTTTACAGTTGAGAATGCTGAGGCTCAGAAGTTAAGAGTTAGCCTGTAAGACCCATGCCTATCACTGCTGTGGCTGACATGAAAGCTCCGTTAGATTCTTAAATCCAAGGTCATATCATTGTACATGCTATCTAAAAATAGCTGTAATCCAGCACTTATGACAGATCGCATCCTAGGAGGAGGGTTTACCCATGACAGGAAGGTTCCTTAGCTTCAGTTCTTGATAGTATAAGTCCTCTGACATCCAATGGCTATCTTCCGTCCATCCTATCTGTCAGATCCCAGGTTCTACAATAGAGGCCCTGCCTGGTGCTGGGCTCTAACTTCCAATCATCTTTTCAGGATCAGTAGAGAGGATGTTGGTTACTCCACCATGCCATCAGGCATGCTACCTAGAATCAGAAATTAGGAGAGAACGTAAACTCTGAACTCCTGGGCTGGACCACTGAGCAACGGTGTGATCCTAGGTGAGCTTCCATGTCTGCATAGTTAGCTGAACTAATAGGATCACACCCTTAGGGAGCAGAATGAGGAAGGAGGCAATTAGTTGTTTATACTCTGAGCAAAGTGAGCTACCTGGGACTAAGAGTTCCATACATACTAGCTTTTGTTATGTTTTATGGATGCTCCTAAGGCCCTGCTGCCCACATGCACTGTAGGACTAGGGCGAATTGTCCTTCACGAGCAGAGCCAGCTCCCTCTGAAAGGTTGACTGTGTGGCTAAATTAATGAGGTCTTTAGGGTGTTAAGTCACCATGTTGGGTTCATATCCACCTGAGAACTGTAACCTGAGACAACTTCAAGGTTTTAAAATCTCTGTTACCTAGTCCCCAATAGGACCCACTGCTGATGAGCCAAGCAGCCAGACTGAGAGTCACGGTGCCAGTTTCAGTGAGTGGGACTTAGGCCCTGGTAAGACACAGTGGGAATTTTAAGGCTACACTGTGAACTTTGCTCTAGGCCCTCATTGAGAAAGCTCACGAAGAAATCTAGCTGGTGAGGAATAAATGACCAGAAGCAATAAAAAACCAAAGCAACTTCAGGAGCTGAGGTGCTTTCTGCATAATTTATGCTAATAAGCCACATGTATGCTGCTACAGAAGCTGGTAGGGTGGCAGTACCACTCCGAGTTCTATGGAAATTCAGGACATAAGAAAAGGGGTTGTCACAGGAGCAAGAGCTGGCTTTATTATATCATTGTAATTGTTCTATTTTATTATTAGCTATTATTAATTTTGTATTATACTTAATTCATGAATTAAACTTTATCATATATAATACAGGTCTCAGTACTATCTACAGACTTAAGTGTCCACTTGGGGTTTTGGAATGCATCTCTTGTGGATAAGCAGACAGGATCTGGAGTACATAAATCTTAACCTTAATGTTAATAACAGTTAATACTTACTGACAGCTTCTCCTGTGCCAGACTAGGCTTTCACGTGCCAACTTACCTGACCCTTTCAATCTATTCCATGTGTATTGTTTTCATTTTTTTGTTTGTTTTATTTTCGATTTTTGCAGGACTGGGGTTTGAACTCATGACCTTGCACTTGTCAGGCAGGCACTTGTGCCATAGAGCTTTCTCCTCAGCCCTTCCATGTGTACTCTTATTGTGCTCAAGTTCTTGGACTTGGAAATAGAAGCAAGCAATGGTAAGCACTGCCAAAACTTGCCAAACCCAAGTCTTTTCAGCGATAAAAGTCAGGGTGTGAAACTAAAGCCTTCACAGAGAGCAAACTGGTCAAGCAGTGGCCGTGACTCATCCAGATGGCTGACACTGACAAAAGATCTACAAAACCCTGTACATGGTTTCAGGGTAAATCCTGAGGGGATTTCACTGACCTTGTCAGACACAAATGTCACATTTTTTTGTTACACAGGTCTTGCTTTATCTTTGTCTTAACCATATAGCAGAAAAGTGTAACCACAAGATATAAAAAAGTAAAGCCATATTAATATGCTGAGCAGTAAAAGAATTAAGTCAACAACTTCTGACATTGCTAGTGTTGTGGATTACCCACTGTTACTATGGACTAAATGCTGGCTTTTAGCACCAAGTAGATTTGAGCTAAAGCCAGTGCCCTGTTGCATACTAATCATGTGATCCTGACAACTGTGTATGTTATAGGGGATCTTAGCTATTTCACAGAATTTCTGTGAGAATTATCAATGTTATTTCAAGTACAGCAAAATGTGTGCTGTATAGTACGTCTTCAGTCAATAGTGGCTTTGTTTTTTGTGGGTCACAGTCTTCAGCCCTGTTTTCCTGGAGAAGATCATTTAATAAAGCCTAAGCCAAGTTCTTTGTTATTGTGATAAGAGCTAAGAAAGTGTTGGAAATAGAAGATGCTTGCCTTTGGGACACAGCTGTCAGTCACCTGCTTAGCAACCATGGCCAGGGTCCTCCCTGGGTCACTAGCCTACAACATGACCAGCCCTAGGCAGAAAGCACATCCTGACTGGCTGGCTAGCTCCACTTGGACACCTCTGTCCTATGCGAAACATCATTATTTCTCTTCCTTAATGTGAATGAAGATGATGTCAACATGTGGGAGTCAAGGAGAAGCTGGCTGGTGGGTTGAGAAGCTTGCTTTCCAGATGCGGGATTAGAGTGCCTGTGCTCTTTACGGAAGCCATGACTCTGTTATCTCTAGGACTCATTCTATGGCAGCAGTGGCTGTGACTAGGATTGAAAGGACAATTAAAGACAAAATAGTTAAAATATAAAGGTGTAGATGCTCCTGACAGGAATCCTGAAGCTGATGCATCACTTTTAGAACTACATATCTCCAGGAGTCCCTTGCTATTTCGTGGTTCAACTGTTGCACAGGTTTTCAAAAATAATTGATCTAAATTATTGTGGATTTTTCACGATATTGCAAGATTTTGCAGTGCCATGCAATATACATATGCTATTAAAATTATGTAGGTTTACGAGATTAGAAAATACTTAACATTATAAGTGTTTTTAAAAGTGTGGGAAAGGTTGATAAGAGGTTATAAAGCCTTAAATATATATATATATATATATATATATATATAAATTTTAAAATAAATATAATGTCACTACATCACTGATTTTCATTTATCGTGTGGGCGTCTGGAACATAATCTCTGTGATAAGTGAGGGGGCCATTGTGCACCATTCTTGATAAATGAGCAAGAAAAATATAATGTTTGTCTCCACAACTCTAAACAATTTCCTCTTGCAGCCCAAAAGCATATTCCAATAAAGCCCTGTCTTAATTACTCTTCTCTCGCTGCTGGGACAAACACCCAACACTCCAAATGAGGGAAGGAAAGGTTTATTTAGCTCACAGTTACTGCAGGTTTCAGTCCATATTCAGCTGGCTCCAAGGCAGGGTGGCACATGGCAGAGGGCAACCTTCCATGGTGGCAGCTAAAAGCAAGAGTGCAGGGAGAGCTAGCAGCAACTCAAGCAGCTAACTTCTCTTCCTACTTTACATTGAAATGCAAATCACCTGCCCCAGGGAGGGGCAGCGCCTATTTCCACAATAATCAATTACGAATACCAGACGCTGCCCGCCCCATGACTGCATGAGGCTTTGGGGGGACACCTAGACACAAACTATAACAAACCCCATGCCTAAACTCGTGTTTTGCATAACATCATGCCCATTTTGGCTGCTCAGTCATCAGAGACTCTTCTCCTGGGCCTCAGGTTAGCCAGCATAGTGTGCACTGGTATGTGAGCCTATGCCCAGTACACTGCATGGGACCCACAAAGATGGCTACGCCCCAGCTCTTCCCCGCTACTATCATGATAATTGCAATGCCTGTATTCCTTTTCCTCTAATTCTCTAATAGACACTTTTGCTGCTAATAGAAGTGGCATAATAGCTGTCTGGCCCTGAGGTATAAATAGTCACATTCATCCTGCTCCCTTTTCAGTGGACAGAGAGATCAATCAAAATTGGTAGACATACATCACTTATCCCTGTTCCACAAAAAATGTTTTATGTTCTTGTGCTCTTGCCTGGGGGAATCTTCTCCTCCATCTTCATCTTTCAATGACATCTACAAGCCATCTCTGTGTTTCACAGGCTAGAGAGGAGCTATTGGATGCTATTGAACACTGAAGGGGGTGGACTTGGTCAGAGAAGTCTGTGTGGGCTTCTCTTAGGAAGCAAGAATTGATCTGTGACCAGAGAGAAAGGGGAACCAAGAAGATAGTGTCGACTCTGGATACTCGCAAGAGTGTGAATGGTTATGAGGATTAAATGTGGCAGTGAGTGATTTTCTCATTGTCCCTGTTTCTTGGTGCACATTCAGTAAATGGTGACTGCTGTGATTGGTGGTATTATAGCTGTATCATTACTGTGAGCTGCAACCACACTCAATAGAGTGGCACTTTGGCCTTTGGCGAGTAGGCTAAAATCATCTAGCTATAAGGCGTATTTATAAATTCATTCCTTTGAGAGTTCAATATTCGGACGATGGTATGTTGTACTTGGAATGGTGACTATGTTGATATCATAGGTAAGACCTTTGTGTGATCTTTCAGCTTCACTCCTAAGGTATATATGGCCACTGATACAAGTTATAGAATAGACATCTTACTTCAGTGCTTGTCAAAATGTTAATCATGCACACAATTTGAACCAGTAAATCCCCCCCATCTAAGCTGTTGAAAGAGATTTAACCCAAAAATGTAAAACTATGCTTATCCACCTTAAGTTGTCTATGACATCCAAATATTAGAGAGCACTTAAAAGCCCACCAGGTTGCAAGTGTTTCTGCACATTTTCCCAGTGCTGTCTATGAATGACTTTGTAGGAGTAAAGACAAAAAGGCAGTAAATAAATACGTAAATTTTACAAATAGTCCTATCTATATAAATAGACATACCAAGAAATCCAAGACACTTCCAAGTGAAAATAAAGTAAGTCCCATATAACATGATCAATTTGATGGAGACAAAACTCAATCCAAATAATATGCGGATACCTGTGAGCATGACTAGTGTGATGATGAACAGGGCTTCCCCTGAAGTCTGATGGTCAGAGTTCAAATCTCAGTTTCTCCAATCTCAGGCAAGTTTGAGCAATTTCTTTTAACCCTCCTCAATCAATTTTTACAAAATAGGGAGAAAAATAGAATATATTTCATGGGAATGTTATGAGGGTTACATGACTTGATAGAACATGATATGTAGAATATTACTGTATGCTAAGGCACCTATATGCCCTTCTTCAGCATTGTGACCATTCTTACTAGTAAATATATCTGTGATTGCATAGGAAGAAGAGTGAAGGGAGAGAGAGAAGGCTTTATGGTTGTCTCTGTGTTAAAGAAAACAGACTTTGGTTTAACATTTTCTTTTTCCAGGAAAGGGAGCTTAGCCAGCTATCCTCAACTTTCTGTTTAAACCTGAAAGGAACCATGTGTGCTGATGGGCAAGTAGCCTTAGCTGCACAGCGCTCCGGTGCAGCATAGACAGCACCTTGATTGCTCTGGAGCCGCAGGTCCAAGTCCTAGTCCAATTTCCCATGCAACTTTTACTGCAACCTTAGAGATAACGCCTGTCCACTGGACAATGAGAGGTTGATCTAAAATTCTTTAAGTTGACTTCTTGGCTTTTGCTTCTAAAGCTCTAGGTATCTCTGGAAAAATCTAATCTGATTTTGAGGTTTTCCAATTGCTATCTGCTGGGAATTGAGGCCATCTATACTGCTTTAGTGTGTGCTGATAGTAGAAAAAAACAAAACAAAACAAAACAAAATGAAACAAAACACTCCATGGGGATGGTAAGATAGCTCAGTGGATTAAGTGTCTGACTCGATAAGCATAGGGACCAGGGTTTGAACCCTGGCACCATATACCACGCTGACCCTGCCCTGGGGCATGCTAAGCTGGCCACCGAGACCTGGTGGTGCATGCCTGTAATCCCAGTACTGGGGAAGCTGAAAGAAAACAGGAGGATCACTGTGAGTCTGAGCTACCTAGTGAGACCCCGTACCAAATACATAAAAAAACCTCTATGTTCTTGGCTTATTGTATCCTTATGTTGTAATTGTATTGTATTGTTTGCTGTTTCTTTGTGAGATACTTGAGTATGTTCACCCAAATTAATGTTTTGGTTCCTCCAAAAGATCTCAAGCAAAGATATGTAAAATAAAAGTCTCCTTGGTGTTCTTGGACAGAACTTGATAACTTGGTACTTTCTTTGACATCAGAAAAACAAATCACAAAACAAAACAATAAACCAATACTTCAAAGATGATGTGAATGTCTAGGGATCTGAGTTGGTGTGGTGGCACATGCCTGTAATCCCAGCACTTGGGAGGCTGAGGCAGGAGGATCAATGTGAGTTTGAGACCAGCCTGGGCTACAAAAGGGAGCTCAAGGCCAGCCTGAACTGCATAGTGAGACCCTGTTTAAAAAAGGCAAAAAAAAAAAAAAATGTCTGGGATTCTGGGAATCTCGATGCTTGAAGATTGGGCTTTCTGTACATAGGCCAATTTCTGACCTTGAACATGGGAATGTGAGGGGACAGAACAGTCCAAGAATCCTAGCGATGGATATTACATGTACGGCTTTACTCCTCAACAAAATGACAAGAAGGATTATTATTTCCATTGTGCAGATGAAGAATCTGAGGCTTCAAAAGCTGGTATAAGCAACCTGCTTCCCATCACCAAGAGAGAAGCTTACTGTGTGTGGGGCTCAACGCTTTACTCTCTCTTTCTCATGGTGGGTCCAGATGTCCTTGCTTTTTATCTAAAAATGGTAGATCTTCACATTGCCCAAGAGTAAGAACTGCACATCTGTGTATGAGTGGAATCATGAATGAACAAATTCATTTGTGAGGTTGTCCTGGTTGGTCTGGAAGTTATCGTCCTCTTTGGGAGTCAAGGCTACTCTGTTGCCAAATGTTGAGTTTTCTGAACTTGCAATCAATTCCCGGACAACAGCCTACACTTCCCTTAGGAGGGCTACTCTTTCCTTCCTTCCTTGAGCCTTGTTCTCCTGATCTCCCTGGTGTAGGGAAGCCTCCCCTGGTCTAGCATTCAGGGAGATGGGGAGTCTGTGCACCTCCTTCTGGAGCATCTGGTTGTACTTGGCAGCTGTTTATCCAGGTCAGCTCAGTGCTGATCTTCAGTAACTAACCTAGCAGAGCCCATACACTAGAATCTCCTACTTACTATCAGCGCACCTGCAGGCCAGGTGACGTAGCACCTGTGTGCCTCAGTTTCCTGTTCATAAAGTGAGAGGGGTGACAGCACCTCATATACCTAGGCCAGTGATAAAATTCCATCAGCCAACTCAATGGAGGCCCCCAACAGCACCCAACATGTAGCCAATACTTGGTCTCTGGCTGCTACCATTGTTTTAAGCTTTCTGTAAAGACAATAGTTCCAGTGAGGGAGGTGATATTTCCACCTCATTCACTGTGGTGTCCCCAGTGTCTACCCACATGCAAGAAATGCCAAAGAGCTTATTTCATGTTCTACTTACAAGCTTTCTGAATCATACATCCTACTGAAAATCTTCCATGTGCTGAGAACTTGAATATATTATCTACCATAACTCTCATGAGTGAGTGATGGCTGGCATAACCATTTTACTCTTGAAGACATTTAGGTTGGGAGAAAGCAAATGTTCTTTGTTGGATCATGCAACTGCTCACGAAGTGGTGAAGGGAGTTTTGAAAGCCACAGCTGGGTGTCCTGGCCCAGCCTCTTCTTTCCTTCTTTCAGCTGCTTCTCTGTCTCACAGAAAGAACAATGAACCTTATGTAAACCCTATGTAAACAGGAGGCTCTGGTTTCATGAAACCAGAGCCAAAGCCAAGTAAGCAGAAGTTAACAAAAGACTCATAGTCATCCGATATTTTAATTTAAAAAAAGATACCTCTTCCTTCTTTCTTAGATACCAAAATGGATGTTGATTCCCTAAGCTGACATTAAAATCATGAAAACCTCTCCCACGGAGGTCACAGATTTTTGTGTAGGATACTAAAGAGCCACTTGCAAAGGATGACTTCCATGTGACTATGACAGGCCATACTGGCCCATGAGAATTGCCAAGTTGACTGCTCAGGTGAAAGATGCTTTGGAGCTCAGAGTACCTGTTCCAAAGGATGACCCATTTCTCTCAGCACATCTCAGACTAGTTGCACCAGTTGCCTACAACCTTGGTGCCCAGGCTCTTGCGACTCTGCCAGTCTAGGGAGGAGTCTGAGATGTGTCACTTCCAACTCATGTCCAGCTGATGTTGGTCTTTCTGGTCCAAGGACTGCCCTCTGGGAGTCAGGGTTGTGTGACTTCCTGGACTAGCACAAGGACTCCAGCAAAGAAGACCTCTGTGACCGCAGACTACCAGGCATCGCCAGGGAGCTGCTTGCTTTCAGGTCGCCCTCTGCACCCAATGGGCTTGGGCCAGAGACCATATTCTTTGCTGGGAACAGTAACATGCTCAGAAATGTTATGCTGGTACTGGGGATGTGCCGATGCTATCTAAAGTCTCTTTCAGTTTTAATATTGGATTGTTGACTGCTTTCTTCATGTAGGTATCACACTTGAGATTTTGTTCCCTTTTTTCAGAAGTGAGTGGGAGGGATTTGAAATTTTATAGAAGGATATTTAAGGAAAAATCACTATAACTCCTTGGCTCCTGCCTGGAGCTCACAGTCCATATCTATTCACCATGTGCCCACAGCACTACATAGAAAACACACTCACCATTGCTCATGTTTCCCATCTGTCTGGATCACCTACTTCCAGTTGAATTTGCATTTTCTGGAGCATTCAGAGCATTTAGAGATTTGTCGTGCTACTGAGAATGTAGAAGGAAAGAATGAAGGAAGGAAGGGAGAGAGGGAAGAAAGAAAGAAGAAAAGAAAGAAAGAGGCAAAGAAAGGAGGAAAGGCTTACTGTTTCTCTATGATATTAACACAAAACTTCATGAAAACATACTTCATCACACCATATTACTGGTATTGGATTTGTTTCCATGCAATGTGTCCTAGTTACTCTTCTCTCGTTGCTGTGACAAACACCTAACACTCAAAATGAAGGAAGGAAAGGTTTATGCAGCTCACAGTTACTGGAGGTTTCAGCCCATATTTAGCTGGCTCCAAGGCGGAGCAGTACATGGCAGAGGGCAACCTTTCATGGCGGCAGCTAAGAGCAAGAGTGCAAGGAGAGAGGTAGCAGCAGCTCAAGCAGCTCACTTCTCTTCCTTTCTTACATTGAAATGCAAATCACCTTCCCAGGGGAGGTGCAGCACCCACACCCACAATAATCAATTACAAATTCCAGAAGTTGCCTATGACTGCATGAGGCTTTGGGGGGGACACCTATACGCAAACCATAATGCAATGAGATTTTAGGACACCTAGGAGAAGGAAGATGTGCTTTCCCAAGTTGACAGCATCGGCCCCTCCTGAATGAGTCTGTCACGTTGACCCTGGCCACAGACTGTCCATCCACAGACACTCGGGGCTGCTTTGGTGCAAGGTGTAATGGAAGACGTCACAGGACATTCAAACATGCATGGTAACTCGAAGCCTGGCTCCCCTCCCAGGAGCACCAGGTCTCCTGGGAGGAAGGCAGCCGCAGAACAGGGTGCCTCTGCAGCTCCCCAGAGCTACTGAGTATTTCTTGCTTCTCCTGCTCACGCTCCTCGGCCTGCACCTGGGCAGCTCCATAAGCTCAGCAGGGCTGGGATTGCAGGGGCTCTGCAGTCGACTCTCATGGCCTGGTTCTGGCTTCTGGAGGCTTCCTCAGCTGTCCTTGCCTCCTGCTCTTCTCCATGTCAAAGCCAAGGATGGCCCCGCTGGTGTTTCTCAGGATGTCATCTCTGTGGGTGTGGCCCTCAGGACTTCAGTGGGCGCTCGCAGATGCCACACTGTGGTCTCTGTCTTACACACAACAATCCGTTGCTTTCATTTCACCAGCAGTTTAATGTCCCGGATCAAATCAAGTGCTAAGTTGTTCCCGGACTCCAGGACTTAGAGATGAGTGGCAGTAACTTGGGGGGCAGCTTGCTAGAGAAGACAAAACAGGCCCGAGAGACTTCCTTTCCACTAAAGAACACAACTACTGTCACCTGGCCCACTGCTTTAGCAAGAAGCTTCACATGTCACTGAAAAGCTCTTAATAAATCTCACAATATTAATCATTCAGAGACTGCAATAGAAAATTCAATATGTAGCTATTTCCGGCAAGAGGACAAAACACACATTCATTAAATATTTAAGTTATAACACAAAGAACATCTAATATTAAATGCAACATAGATTATCAATGCAATAAATAGTAATAATCATTTCAGTTTTTTAAGCATTTAGCTTTATACAAGCAATGAACTGAACATTTCTCACAGATTATCTCTTCTAACTTCTTTATTTTTATGTATTTAGGACAGGGTCTGAAGGGACTACAGGGTCTCACAACAGTGATCGGACTCATAGTGATCATAATGTTTTCAGCCTTCCAAGCTCTGGAATTACAGATGTGTGCCACCACGCCGAGTTACAACTGCTGTCTCAGCGCACCCTGCGGGTGGGGCCTGCACAGCATGCCAGGGATTGAGCCCCGGCCACTACTTTTTAACTTCTCAAACAACTCCCAAAGGCAAGTGCTATTGATAGCCTTCATTATTAGGAGTTTTGAAATACAGATTTTATGAAAGAGCATCAGTGCATTGTGAAAGGTCTCTGAGGTCTTATGTGGAAATCAGGAATTTCAATATGGGCTTGGGTCTCTCCCAAACCATTAGGCTACTCTGCCACTTCAGGAGGCTGTGGCTCGTGATGGAAGTGGAAGGCATGTGTTGACCTCTCTGCTTACTCTGCAGCCCCCTCATGAGGGGCGAGGGCAGTACAGCCGAAGCTCCTCCTCCGCCGCAGGAGTTCTCTCTGTCCAGTGCCAAGCATTCATTCTGACAGCTCTACCCATAGAGAAACGGTCTCTTCTCCTGAAGATCTGGGAATCAAATGGAGAAAATAAATAGAAACGAGGAGCAAAAACTGACATTAGGATGAGGCCAAGAGGTGTCATCAGGTACGTGAAGCACTGTGAGGAGCTGAGATTACTACTGCGGTGATGGCTCACGTAACAGCTTGCCTGCTTAGGGACTGTCTGAGCTCAGCACCCAAGCATCCTTCTTGGACTTGTGACCTGCTGCTTGGGCTTATAACCTCTCGGGCTTCTTTTGCACAGCTCTGTACATCTTGTTTATAGACCCTCGATGTCTATTTTGTACACTGTACCTACTTTATATCGTGCTTTCATTTTTGCTGATTGCACTGTACGATGCTATTGTTTTGTGTTCTGCTATGCATTGCAGCACTGTATGTAAGAGTGGGGCAATGCCAGCAAAGTCACTGAGTTGGAGCTTACTTCATCATTTCTTTGTTCTAAACGTTGCCATGTACATGTGCATGCAATTCAGTTACCAATCCCGTAGCAGGAATGGAACTCAGAAACTAATGGAAGAATGCCAGCAGTCACTTTTCCCTTACTTAAATTTTAATGAACTTGTCCAAAGCCCTACAGTTAGCAGGTAGACTCGTTAGGATTCACACGCAGTCCTGTCTGGTTCTGAAGTCTGGTAACTTGAGTTAAATGACATGCTGTCCTCTCATAGCCGTGCAGAGTAGGGATTTATTAACATTTTCTTCCAGAGCCAAGCAGCTATCATCTTAAAATGTGTGGGTGGAAAGGAAATGGGAAACTACTATATCCACATTCATATATTTATTTAATGCAAAACTAATTAAAATAGAACAACTATTTTACAGCTCACAAGACCATACACACACAGCAGCAGACAGGAATTTCCTATGTTTGCTGACCTGAGTTCTGGGGCAATTTCTCCTTTCCTTGACACTCTATGGTACAGATATAGATACAGATACAGATGTAGATACAGGCATGAATGTAGAAAACATATATAACATGCAACAGGTAGCATATAGCCACTACATGACTACATGCACTCCCAGACAGCTACACTGGATTCTGGCATCAGCATGTGCTTGGTGTAATTTCTGCTGTCCTGTGATCTCTTTGAAGACCAAGTCTGTGGGAGCCACGTTTTTACCTTGAGAGTGTCTGAGGAAAGCCTGTAATGACAGTGTTAGAAAGGAACTAATCCTCTGTAATTCATCAAGGCGACTCCACCTTGGAGAAAGCCATGCCCTATGTGTTTTGTTTCGCACCCAGTCACTAATTCTATGACAGGAAGAGATACAGCATTGCTCCTTGAAGTGGTTTTGGAAAGGGCTTTGAGATCTCAGAGAAAGATGGATTTCCAGGCTTTGCACCTCTTGAGCATGAGAATGAGGCAGCCACGGCTTAGCAGCTTCTGAGGCTGGGGCTGGAGTCTACACTCGTTAGTGCCACTTTTCCTGTCTGAGGATGCATGGCCTGTGGATGGTGAATGTCCACCAGGATGGAGATGACACTTGGCATGATGATGACCACAGGCACACATTCCCACCACCCTATTGACAGCCAGGGGCCACCTCAGGTGCTCATGTGTGTGAAGCCACTAAATCACCTTAGAAGCTCAGACTTAGGTCATACTGTTATCCCAGTCATTGAAAAGAAAAGCAGTAAGAGGTCAAGAGATGTGCTTAAGGTCACGTTGTGTGACAGTGACAAAGCAGGATGTGGAAAAGATAAAACAATGTTTCCTTGTTGTGGAACTTTCTAGGATATTTGTGAGTCTTCAGAGGATGTCAAAAGATCAATGATCATTTCAATTGAACTGGGATGGAGGTTCCCCATATTGGACTCAGATATTATGGTTCTCTATCTTTAATCTTTTCTCTACAATAATAAAAGCTGTAAAAGGAATGGCTATGTCACTTGTTTAGACGTTTTTGGAGACCAGATCTTATTATTCAAGTCTGTCTCCCAAGTGCTAGGAATACAAGCCTAAACTGCCATGCTTGTTCAGCTTTGCTTGTGACATCACTGAGTTCCTCAGGGCCCCTTCTTGCTCTCCTATGGGAGACCTTTCTCCCGCTGTGTGGTAACCAACTGACTGTGTTCACCTGTCTTCCAAAGGACCACAGGGAAGCTCTTGACGTTCAAAGAGCAGTGGCATTGGCAGGAAGCTGGACACAGTGGTTCTGTGTAGCAGGGGAAAAGACAACTCAGTCCCACAGCCATCCCTTGGGCACTTCCCTGAAGCAGCCCAGCATTGCGGTTAAGGCCTTGCCTATCCAGACCTAACTTCATACCTCTGAGACGTGTGTGTGTGTGTGTGTGTGTGTGTGTGTGTAGAAGATTAGTTACAAAACCATGCTCCCTTACTAGCAAAATAGAGACAGTGATACAACTCCAAAGTCATTCATGACAGGACTACAATCTCCTAGAATTTGAGAGCAGCAAACAATTGCCTAAATCCATGGCAAATTCATTTGGCAGGGGAACCTGACCTGACCCAGCACAAGGAGTGAAACATGGTATTGTCTGTCCTTGTCCCACTCTTTCTGTGTGTGCATGGCTTTTACTGGAAATTATTAAGGTATTTGACTGTAGCATATTATCCCAGACCCTGATGATGGGATTATGCAGCACATAACATACTCATTGTGCTTTCTTTCTTAAGTAAGAAAGGTAGTTATAAATTTCAAACTTCATCTAGTCCCAGAAGTATTGCACAAGGGATAGTAGACCTGTGCTAACTACCTCATTGCATTTCTATGCAGATTAAGAAGAAGAATAAAATATGCAAAGGGCTTAGCAGCATTACTAACACCTTATAAATCAACAATAAATATTTAATTTCCTAAAATGTTATTGCACTCTGAATTGGGCGTTTGAGTTGAAACAATTCATCCCATATGGCTGGCAGCTTTACTCTTAAAAAAATAAGAATGCCATCCTACATATGGATGGGTTCTGAAACTGTCTCATTGCTATTTTTTTTCTTATTGAAATTAATGAAATTAAAAAATAATAAAGAAAGAAAGAATGCTGTGACACACTGTTCTTTAGGAAGATTTCACTGCTGTCTCTAGAATTTGTCTTTAAGATGACTTTCTGAATGTGTTGATGCTAGTGTGTTGTGGTTTTCAAAAAATACCAATAGAAACTTGTGATTGTTATTTTTAATGTCAGAAGACTTAAATTCCTGACTCCACAGGCACGTATGGGCCTTGTTGACTGAAAGGTGCCCAGTTGACAGCTTCATCCCATTAACAGAAATGGCGCACAATGCATATACAAGCAAGAGGTACAACGTACACTCCACTGGCCAAGATATACCCTCCTTAAAGGGACTAAACCTCCTGAGATAAGATTAAGCCAGTCCACACCCCAGAGTGAGTGAGGTTCAGTACTGTTCCATAAACTCAGCTCCTAATGGAATGCAGGGAGGCCACGTTCAGCATGCTGTGGGAAAGCAGACACACAGTGACTCCAAAGACTACACCTTCCCCAAGAAGATTTGTTCAGGCTGACACAGCCTGCTTGGTAGTGCAGCGCTTCCATTCTGACACGGGGGAGATTGAGTTCAGACACTGGAGCATGACTTCAAATTCTCTGAAGTAGTTTTTACTAGATGACCCTGGAGAATGTCCCAACTCAGGACCACTGAGCCTTGCAGAAGTCAAAGGATGTCACCCAAGGAATGTGATGATTCCCTTCTGTCTGTACCTCACCATGAGGTCCTGCTTGACCTCTATCTTATGTCACTATCACCAAAGTTCTGAAACCAGATACCTTACTTTGGAAGGAAAAGAGGTTTATTTTGGCTTGTAGTTTTTTGTTTTTTCTTTCTTTTCTAGAGCCCTACCTTGAGGCCTTAGCTTATTTTGTGACAGGGTCTGGACAGGTCACTAGGAAGCCCACGATAGGCTGGAGCTGGCAATCCCCTACCCCAGTCTTCTCATGGACAGGGGGTGCAGGTATGCACGATGAGCCCAGTGGGCTTACAGTCAGAAGCCTGAGGAGAACAGGTCCAGGTGCTCACACGTAATGGGGCCTCTGGGGCCGTTATCAGGTGGCGGACGACATCAGGTGTGTGTGGTGCTTGGAGAGTGACCAGCAGCCCCTGTGGAAGAAGCCGAACATGTAGTGATGTGTTGAGAACAACACTCGCTCTCTCGGCAGCTCATCTAGTTTCAGAGACCTGAAGCACATCTGAATCGTATGCAGCAGTCCCTTCTGGGCATGGGGTCCGTGGGACCTCACCACCTCCTGACTGTGCCTCCCCTCTTCTGACAGCTCTACATCTTCAAATACCACTTCATGGGACTAGGAGGCCAACACAGGGGTCTTTGGGACTCAAGTGAGAAGTGAACCACCACACTGGGGCCATTTGCTTTCCAGGGCTTGGCTTTAGAGGTCCACACTGAGGACTCAGCATCATGTGCTCTGCTTCCATTCATAGGGCAAAAATGGAGAAAAAGTGTCGACCTGCGTCTTTGAACTATGATGAAAGTGTCTGAGGGGCTGGGCATACGTCTCACCGACAGGGCTGAGGCACTGTGCGCAGAAGGCCAACAACGCCACTAAACAAAGAAACACACAGAGCGGTTATCTGGCACGCACTAGCAGACCGCCTTATAAAGCAGCGAAAGCTACTGAGGCTGTAAGTTAGCTGCTGAGAGTGATTACTGACATTCTGCAACAGGAGACAGAGCATGACTCCCCTCTACTACCCTTCCCGACCTCTTACCAATCCAGAATTGCAAGAGAGGAGATAGCCGGGACAGAAAGCCAGCAGAAGCCGGCTTTCTAAAACTGTTCCCAGAACCCGCCTGGTCTCCTCTGAGCCAGGAGAGTCCACAGCGCTGTTGTGCCTTGGCGGAGAACATCATTGCTTCCTGCAGGCAGTTACAGCCTGCTCAAGGGGAGCAGAGGGCTGGCCGTGTCAGCACCGCGCCATGGCCCAAGTCCACCAGTTTGGGGCCCTCTGCGGGAGGAGAAGCAGGGAACCGGGAGGGTAGTGTGGATGGTTTGTCTGTTGGAAGCATTCCATTGCACTCAATACAACATTACCTTTGAAAACTTTTGGACTCACACGCGTAAACTTGTTTGGCAAAAGAGAAGGGAAGTAGTCTATCAAAAGGAATCCCATATCATCACACTCCGTGTGACAACGACAATGAAGACTCCTCCTCGGGCAGTTTTTTTCTGACGCTTCTGGGCAGAATGAACTGCCTGGGCCAAAGTGGGCCCTTGCGCTTCCTGCCCCAGCTCGCTGCCCGCTTACCACTTCCCGCAGGGGAGAAGCCGCCTGCCTCTCGGCTGGGCTTCCTGGGTCTGCTGCAGTTCTTACGCTCTCACTTCCCCAGCTCTCCTGTTTCCAAGAACAATAACCGCCCAGAAGCTATCACCTTGCCTCCGATGGCGATCTCTGTGACGTCGCCTCTGTGCACGGGCAGAGAGGGCGAGAGCTGAAGCGTGTCGCGGGGCCGGCCCTTCTCTCCAGCCTCCAGCAGAGATAAACTTTCAAACAAGCAGCTTTGTGTGTCGGGAGAGAGGCGGGGGAAGGGGGCTTGGAAGAGGCAGACTCATTATTCAGGGCCCGAGCTCCTGTTTCCCAGGACAGTGAGCACCTTGTCCTTTCGGAAATCTGGCCTCAGGGGTTTGCCTGTGCTGGAGCTTGAGGACGGAAGCACGCGAAGGACGTCCGCTTCCTCCCTGAGACCTCCCTGCTCTGCCTCCAGCCCCAGCGGTTCCTGCTGCTGGGCTGCTGCCTCTGCTGTCCAGAAAGCCCGGGCACACGTGTGCACACGTACAGGCGCGCGCATCCACGCCACACGCACCCACGCAGGCGCACACAGACGCAGGTCACACAAAAGCACAATAACAGGACTCTCCCACCGAGAAGAGCAGAGCCCTCTCTGGAGTCTTGTTCCCTGTTCCATCTGTCCTGGAGCAGCCACGCCTGCTCCTCCCCTTAGACTACAACAGTGCAAGAGCTAAATCTTTACTTTTCTAAAAAATTTTTTTAAATTTTTTGCCTAATAGAGCTCGTATTTGATTGCCATATTTTACTAGTTTGGGTGCAGAGAGTGTATCTACTCTGGCATGGTGGCACACACCTGGAACCTTAAGTACTCTGGGAGGCTGAGGTGGGAGGATGGTGAGCTTGAGCCCAGCTTAAGACACTTAGTAATTTAGGAAGACCTTGAGTCAAAATAATAATAAAAAAAGAAAGAAAGAAAAGGAAAAAGCTGGGGTGGAGCTTAATGCAAGAGCTTTTGTTTCAACTTCAGTTCCAGCAAAAGACAAAAACAAACAAATCCAAAAAACATTTCTGATTTAGTTTTGATTCCTGAGCTTGAACCTCTAGCACATAAAGAACAACTGGCAATTCTGGAATGCATTTGGAGTTGAACAGTTATTAGTATCTCTCGGGACTTTGCCCATCTCCCCACTCCTCACTGCAGGAGAACACCCACTGCACACTCACAGCTCTGCCCTCCTAGCCACGCTGTTAGCACTGAGGCTGCACCCCCAGCACCATCAGACTCCCTGCAGCAGGTTTGACACAGAGGACGAACCGCCTTCCTCTTCTCCTCAGGAGCAACACAGCTGGCAGGTGTCTCTTTCCACCAAGTATCCAGAGCAAAAATGGAAATTCTGCAGAAGATACAGAACCGAAGACTTTTTGCTAAGCAAGGTGACCCAGGGTTATTACAGCCGTCCAATGGCCGCGTGCTCGTCGAATGCAGAAGCTACTGTTCAAGTGTGCTTGAGAATATCTTGTAAAAGGACAACAGTAAGGAATGAGGATTTGTCCTGCTGGATAAAAAGAACATGGTAGTAAAATGGGAATGTGCTCTTGGAGTAGACGGGATCCAGGTACCTCTGGGTGCTTGATGACACATCGGGTGCACAGGTGGAGAGGACTGGTCAGTTGCTTTTATATGGTGCAGAGACACTGCCCGTCCACCTGGAAAGGAGAATTTGATAAGTTAATATGGCCTTGGCAGAAATATAATTATAAAATTATTTTTTGTAATTATATAAAATTATTGTAATATTAAAGACTTTTTACACTTTGAGGTTCAGGAAACCATCCTAAGTAAGGCAGAAAACCTGACATATGCAAAAGAAAACACGTTATTAGCACTAACTTAAAAAAATTCTAACCAGAAAGCCACCACAAAGAATAGGCAAATATCGGGATATAGAAGCACCTGCAACCCATATACATACAAAGGGTAGTATCTCTAGAATGCAAGCTTTTATTCTACGAAGAATTAGAAAATAAATACAAGGAGAGCGGATGGAGACATCGTTTTAAGATAAAATTGATTTTTTATCACTAAAAAAATACTGGCTTTTATTTCAATGCAAGCAACACAATTCTGATCTTCGATGAAATTCTGTGGGGAGCTGAGCCAATTAAACGAAGCGCCCAGCGTTGACTCGGGGCTGCCTGCCGCATTTTCGCAGCGTGGAAATCAGCCTTATTTGAAGACGTTCCGTAGCGAGGCTTTTGAGAGGGTGCGGGTACCAGCACGTGTAGGGCTCCGGGTCTGGCAGGAAGTGGAAGGGGATGCAACTCTTCCTCTCCCCCTCTTCTTCCTTTCACCGGACTACTTCAAAATTGGGGCTTTTTGAAGGAAACCGGGAGGAAAGGAAGAGAGGAACGGATCCCAAATCCTCCCTGTCACCTTGGGCTCGGTGAATTCCTGCTCTGGCCACACGATGGCGGCAGAGCACGGCGCGCTCCTCGTGCTCAACTCCGCACCTTAAATCCCTGTTTTCAAAGCCAGGGGCGCCTGGGTGTGTTTGCGCTTCAACCGTCCTGGCGCTCTTCCCAGCCGCCCTCTCATCTGAGCTGTAAGACAGATAGACGCGAAAATCTATGAGGATATCACGGTCTTTCTAGAAAAATCCCAGCAGGCGTTTGACAGCGAAACGTGTCTTGTAGTCGTTTGGAGCGGGGAGCATTTCTTCCCGTCCGCTGCACCTGCAGCTCCCGGCGGGCAGCGCGCGCAGGCACCGCAGCTGATGAGCCACCAGGTCGCAGCTCGCGCCAGGCTGCCGCAGCGGAGGGCGGGCGGGCGCTGCCCAGGGCAACAAGCAGCTCTGCACCGACATGCCCAGGGATGGAAGCGCGACCGCAATCGGTGGCCCGGCAGCCTGGCATAACAAGGAAATCATATTGCTCCCGGGGGATTGCCCTCTCCACGGCCTAGCTGCTGCCCTCTCAGGAGGGAAACTGTCTCGTTTCTTAGCTTTCGTTCCACGAAGAACCAGACGCACCCCCAGCAACTGTTCCCGGTGACTTGGGTGTTTCTTCGAATCCCGGAGAAAGACTGTCCCCGTCCAGGAGGAAGACACTTCTGCTTGAGGGCGCTCACTACAGCCTGACTGTCCACGCGGAGATGTCCGAGCCCACGAGAAGGCCGTGAACCCTGCTCCTCACCTGCAATTGCATGGCACCTGGGACACACTGCATTTTTTTTTTTCTTTTCTTTTAATTTTTTTGTGTTCTGAAAAATAGGTATAACCCTACACTTGCGCTTTCCTTCATGGATCACGCCATTTCTCTTTGTGGTTTTCCTCCTCATGAGTTCCACAAGGGAGACACAGGTTCTTGACCTCTGGTCTCACCTGCTGAGGGACCAAGAATCCAAAGGAGGCGACGAGCCCTATCCTGAGTCTATGTTTCCAGGCACAGAGTGCAGGAAAGAAATCCAGGGTGTGTCTCACAGGCTTGGTTCCCTACTAGGCTGCTTTGAATTATCTGACATCTTTGAGCTGCAGTTTCCTCATCTTCAAAAGAAATCAAAAGGTGCCAGTCTCGTAGACATCCTTGGGCTGGGGCGGATTGACCGAGAGGAGGAAGGCGAGCACTCCGTGGGCAGCGGGCCAAGGCTATGCGCAGCCCATTTTCCAGGGTTCCTGGGCCTCCCGGCCGTGTGTCCCGTGTCACAGTTTCACTCCTCTCCCGCCAGCATCCACAGAGGGGACTCACGCTGCCTGCGTGGGATATTTGAGGCTGCCTTGTGGGAGCTTGGCTCTGCTGCTAAGAATGGAGCGAGTGGCAGGGCAGAGCGAAAGGAGGAGAGGACCCCTGGAGTTAATGCTCTTTGTCACATCCTCAGCCTGGTAGCGCTGACCTTGTCTCAAACAGGCTGAGAGGAAACTAGGCCAGCTCTGAGCTCGGCCAGGTCGAGCGCTCCTTTGCATTCGTGTTCTTTCCTCCCTCCGCAGCGCTTCATTCTTGCTCCTCGGGATCACTTTCTAAACATCTTACCTTGGTGTCAGCTCTGACACAGAGCCTGAGTTCCATGTGGGGACTCAGGCTAGGCAAAGGTCACAGAGAGCCCCGGCCTCTGCCTCAGCGGTCAGAAATCACATGCACATAAATGCACATACACACACACACACACACACACACACACACACACACGCCCACACACATAGGCACATGCCCACACTCCTGTGCATGGATGCGTGCTACTCATATGTTGCCCTCGGTCCGCAGCAGGCAGGCCTGGTAAAGAGTGAGTGCAGCCAACCCTAAAGTGTTCACAAAGCGTTTCCTACATTGTTGGGGGTCCCCGGAGTGCAGGTGAAGTGTTCTCCATATCCACATGGAGACTCACATGTATGTCCTTTCTTGGGCAATAGTGTCTAGCCCCAGATTCCCCAGTAGTATCCACCACTTAGAAAGGGGATGGATTCATTTGGTGACCAAAGCTGTCGCCATGATGTGATTTAAGGGTGCCATAAGGCCCTGCGGATGGGGTGGCCCTTTAATCCAAGGCTGGTTATCACAGTGGGCTGGGCTGGAGCCTGTAGCTGGCAGCCCCACCTGCTCGCGTTCTGTAAGCCACCACTGATTGATGACTGGGGATGAGCCATCACCGTGGTAGCATCTCTCAACACATTGATCTCACCTTAGCCAGGTTCACAGCAAAGCTACCTAGAGAACCTCTCAGGTGCCGGTGCTGGCCCCACTCTCCCCAGCTGCTTCCTCACTGCTGAGGGTGTGTTTCTGCATCCAGAAAGTTCCTTGGGGACCCTTGATTCTTGTTGTCCCATCTTTTCACCCCAGGAAGATATCCTCACCTCCTACTTTGCAGAATAGGAAATGATACATGTTTTAGAGCAAGTAAGATGCATAGTTAGTTAGGGAACAAAGCTTCAAACACAGGTCCACCTCCCTTCAAAGTATCAGGCTCTGAGAAAGAGAGAAACTGAAAAGTTTCTTTTTGAAAATCCCTAGACAGTGGAAGGTACACTATGTGCCCCCAAGATGCAGACATTAGGCGACCAGGAGAGGCCCTGAAATTTCCTTGGAGTCCGATGCCTCCAGTTACATACTCCTCAATTTTATGAAGATAAAATTTCTCATTATTTTCTATAAAAAAGATACTGCAGGCTGGGCTCATTCATAGCACACATGGGTTGCAGCAGATCACAGGCTGTAACATCAGCTCTGGCCTGGCCCCTGTACGCATGAACAGAGCTATGGGACAGTCCTGTGAGAGCTGGACAAGGAGAGAAGAGTGGGAGGCTGTGAGGAGCAGGCTGGTGGAGCCCGACGATCCTCCAAGACCCGTGATAATCATCCTCAGCAGCACCTTTCAACAAAAAGGCCTTCTGCCAAGAGCAGACCAGAGCTGGGGACCGGGGCAGGAGCTCATGCTCAAGATGTAGATTTCACATGGCCTCTTCTACTGTTTCGGGGTTGACAAATTTTTTTCAATGAAAGTCAGGTTGTAAAATGTGCTTGTTGTCATAACTACTTGACTTTGTTGCTGTAGCACAAAAGTAGTTGCTGTTCTATGCAAATGAATGAGCATAGCTGTCGCTCTGCAAGATCTCATTTACAGTGGGGCACGCTGGATGCATGCAAGGGCCCTGGCTTGCAGAATCCGTTACTGTGTTGCTTACCAATAAACTTGAGTTAGACAACCGCCTCCACTTCTATCCATGTGGGATTTGTGTATAAAAATCTCTATGGAACAAATCATCTCCTCATAGCAGTTTTTTGTTTTTAATTTCTGAACACACACACACAGACACACACAGATACACACACACACACACACACACACACACACACGCTCTGCACAAGCTGCGAATGTTCCTAATATGGATTTTTATTACAAGCCAAGAAGCTGAGGCATAGACCACTGCGGTTCATGCTTCTCCTCTACTGAGCGGCAGGACAGCTCTCTCACTGAGGCTTTTTGGCAACGCATGCTCGGATTCTTTTTTTAGGCTACCACATTAATTCTAAGCAATCTTTTCCAAATATTTCCAGCCGGGAGAATGGTGTAGTTATTTCATTTACGTTCTCTAAGTGTGTCTTTTCCCATCATGCCAACAATGCTGAACCATAAAAAAGGAGAATGTCTTTTTTATTATTAAGAATGGGCTGAAGATTCACATCTATTCCCCTAAGCACACTGGCTTGGCATCCTCTTGGCAAATGTCAGGACAGCAATTTTCACCAGGCCCTGTCTTCCCACATCAAGGAAATACTTGGCAACGCATCTGAAGCATCTCCTTATTTTTGACCTTCCAGCTGTCTCTGCTATCACAGGATCCTGGAGGCACTGCAGAGTCCAGTCCCAATGACACTGGCCTGCTAAGGGCCATAAATGTCCTTTCTCTGGGTCATTAGCTTTAAATGGCCTTTGTGGAAATACCCACAAGGTCAAAAATCACTGCGGCCCAGATGCCCACCCATTCTGTCCCTCATTTCCTCTCTACTTAAAATGCAGCCCAAAGTATATTTCTGTGTCAGACCCTTTTTGGTGTCTGGATGAAGAATAAAAACATGCTCTTTGTTCGGGTTTCTTGAGAATGTGTGGCCAAGGCCTTTGCCAGGTGCTTAAGGACATTATACTGGATAATGTCTTCTCAGTTATTTTCTAAGGGGGAGATTGTCCACTGTTTCCCTTAAACAGAAGATGTGCACCAGGATGGTGTCTCCTCCTTGACTGGCAAAGGTGGGTCTGCCTCAGACTCCAGTGTTGGGTGGGAATCATCCCAATGCTTCCCTGAGACACTGCACTGTCTAGGTAGTGGGGAGAGTTGCAACCTTTGTGCTTCCTCCAAGGCTAACTCAGGACTGTGTTTAGAAGCTTGAATAGAAATCCGGGAGTCAGACACTAGCAGCTCTTCACCCTTTGGATGAAAGGTTGCCTTCGTCACTTTTCTCTCATCACTGGGACAAAATGCCCAACACCCACAGCTAAAGTGGGAAAGATCTGTTTAGCTCACAGTCTGTGGAGGTCTCAGGCTGCACTCCGCTAGCTCCAAGGTGGGGTAGAGTGGCAGCTGGAGACAGTTGATGGCAGCAGAAGATGCCAAGAGCAACAAGAGAAGAGGAGGCAGAGCAAGCCTTCTTTCCTCCCTTATATTGCATGCAGGCTCTCTACCCTTGCTCAGATATAGCGCTCACACCTCTAATCCCAGCACTAAACCATGAACCAATCAAAATCTCTGGATTCAGCCACATGGAGAAAGCCTTCCCCCAGTGAGTGCACGAAGCTTTGGCGGGTACCTCTAGACACAACCCATAACAAGCATCCCTCTGAATATCTAACTAAACTTTGGTAGATTTTATTTTTTCTAAAAGTACTGTACAGTAGTTCATAGCATTTCAAAACATTCATAACAACAGCAAATGCTTGCCAAATGTAGGTCACTGTGCTAGACCCTGGGCAGCTGCTGGTGTTCAGGGGACACTAGCAGATGCTTCTAGAGCTGCTTCTCCAGGGTCTCAGCACTCAGTGCTGGAGTGCACGGGAGCCCGGCTTCCAGCATCAGCTCTTGCGCTCCTCTACCCAAAGACTTCCTGCTAGAGGGCAACTTGCTACCTTGGCACAAGCCAGAGAGCAGGGTGAGCACTACTCGAGATCCTGCCATCAGTGATGCCAGGGTACAGATGCGCCATCTACTTCTCCCACTGGTGGGACTCCCCCTCCCCAGGTTCCCACCCTACGCTGTCCTCCAGTTGACTTCGTGGTCAAGACCCAGGGCTTATGGTGGAGGTCAGCTCAAGGCCAGACCTCTCACTGGCCCTTCTTTCCCCAGTGCTTTTCCCGGACGTCCTTCCTTGTCAAGTAAATTAATTGCACTGGAATCTTTGTTGCAAAGGCTGTTTGTGGAGAATTCAAATGAAGCCCTCAGTAATTACAGGTAGAATGTTTTATTCCTTGAGCCATATGGAGTGGGATGTAAGAAATTAGTGGGTGGTGATTTTAAAAGGTGGAAAGCACGGCCCACAGGTAGACTCAGCGGCTGCCTCAGACTTCTGTGCTCAACTTGGGTAGAAGTGTCTTTACTCAGAGACTTGCCCTCTTTCCTTTATTTACTTTGATCGCAGAGTTGTCTTGTGCCGATCACTGTATACAACAATGGAGACACACAAAACGCCAAGTGAGATAAAGTCTCTCTTACCCCTCTGAGGAGGCTGAGGCAAAAGAATTGCAAGTGTCAGCCCAGCCCAAGCAACTTAGTGACTTGGCAAAACTCTTTCAAAGAATTATTTTTTAAGGATTGGGAGTGTACCCTGATATAAAACTGGGGTTCAATCCCAGTACCACAAAAACGTCTCTCCACCTGTGGAGTGCAACTTCAAAGGAGGAAGAGAGGGCCCCTAAGCACATATCACAATGAAATACAGCAGATTGTGTTGAGGACTGTCAAAAATGTAGGATACTCTATGCAAAAAATAAATGAAAGTGGACTTGAGGTCATTTGTCCCAGTGAAGGTTGGACTCTGGAATAGTATGGACAAAACCCTTGCCCTCCCAGGGTTTTCTATCTCCAGTCAGCAGCTGCTGACTGTGCGTATACTCTGTACCTGCAAAGAGGAAGGGAATAATCTCTCCTCACAGGGAGATTATCAGACAGGTAGGAGAGCTCAGGCAGGTAGCAGAAACACAGTTCTGGGTGGGAGAAGCCAGCAGCCTTGTGG
>PVKN010004249.1:0-25278 GCA_004027915.1 Capromys pilorides
ATTCAGTGTGGACAGATTTTTTTTAGTCCTTTGATTTTAATTAGTCTAGTTTCTTACCCACTTGCTCTTTTATTTTTCTAATGTGGAAAAAGATACTATTTAATTTTGCTCCTCCACAGCTAATTTTCTTTAATGTATATGCTTTAATGATTTTTTTCTTTATAATTAGCTGTGGACAATTTCATTTTTGTGTATCTAGGTATGATTTTATTCATATTTCTTTGGCAAAAGGTTCATTTTTCTTGGAAAAGTGGTGCTATAATTTCAACTAAATTTAGAAATTTCAAATCTTTAAATTTTTATTGCCTATCCCTTTCTACTTTGAGAATACTAATTACATAAATATAAGTTTCTTGACTTTGGCACAGAGTGAACCATTATATGACTGATCTGTAAATTCTTATTTTATTTTGGCAATTTTTATTATATTCATTTAAGTTTGTAAATTATTTACAATGTACAATATATTATTAATCTCATGCTATGTATTCCTTTCAGAGATGTTTCTCTAAAATTCATTGTCTACATCTTATATCATTCATATTTAAATATTATGGCCGCTCAGCCTACCCTGGGCGGTGGGGCTGGTGCAGCATGTGGTGCTAGGGATCGAACCACAGTTGTATGGCTGCCTAATCTTGCTTAAGCAGGCGCTTTAGACTGCTGAGCTATCTCACCAGCCCCCATCCATATTTAAATATTTGTCTATAATTTTTAATATGCTATATAATTATTGATTTTTCAATAAAGTTAATCAAATAAATAAAAAAATAAATTTAAAAATAGTGGTTTTAGCTGCTGGCTCTCAAACATAACACTTAATTTTTGGAAGAAATAGAAAAAGTTCTACTGATATCCAAAATGGTTTCTGAAGAGGCTTTTCACCATTCAGCCTTCCCTCATCCCACAGATGTCCCCACTCTTTTTCAATGGCTTTTTATCCAACTTTAAATCACACGCAGCTCTGGTTGTGGAGGTCAACCTTTTACCTCTCTTCTAAGGCTCCTATTTAGGGTGTAGTTACAGTTCCCTCAATCACAAATCAACAATATGATTTTCAATGTCTTTTGCTCGGGATATTGAAAAGAAGCCTGCAGTTGTAAGACAGTTTTGTGTGTTTTTGTCAAAGTCACCAAAAGTCTAATGACAAATGCTTAGTAATATTGATCTAGAAAACATTAGCCTTTGACTTTTATTCCCTGTTGATCATATAAATATTCTTTAAACTAATTTACATATTATCAAGAAACTAAGGCTTTGCTACTGGATAGAATAATTTCATTATCCTAAATTTATAACATGTCAGTCATTTATTGGGCAACCGCTATTGGCCAGCTTGCGTCAGGAAACCTGATATTAGAACTTTGATGTCCTGAGTGGTAGATCAACTGTACAGGTAAAGTCTTACAAAGGAAAATAGAGGTGGGTAATGTACAGCTCCTCCTGCTATTAACATTCACATGACAGGGGAACTACCAGTCTGAGCAATTCACCTATTAAATGGCAAATTCTAAATAGTTTAAAATTATTCAAATTACTTGAACATTCTTACATATTAAGAAAGATTCAATGGAAAAAGTATATATGGACTATCCAAATTAACTTCAAAAAAACATTTTAATGATACATGTTTGAGAAGAAACAGCACTATAATTTTAAAATACAAATAAACATTTTAATTATGTCCAATATTTTAAGTGTAATTTAAGGTAGTACATAATTATTTTGGTGAAACTTCAACATAAAAATTTAACTTAAGCATAGAAAACATATTTCTCTAAAGGAAAAGAAAATCACTTGAAAGACATTTCCACCCAGAAAAACAAAAATTACACATAGAAAATTCATGACCACTACTTAACTGGGTCATAAAAGCCTTATTATTAGGTTTCTCCTGGAAGGTCCAGGCAAGATTTCTACAGCTTCAAGTCCAATGCCTCAAGCAATGGCGCAGGTTATTAGATAACTATGTGTTCGCAGCTCCACAGTATTGCTGAGAAAAGAAACATTTCTTGCATTTACAAGACTTGAATGATTGCTTTGACAGACCCCCAAAAATGGCCTTATTTTATCAAAAAATCTATAAACTTTTTAAAGTATGGGCCATTTGCTATAAACAGTAATGACTATACTGCTCAAAAAAAGCACATAATAATTTCATTCTATTTTTTGTTATTGAAAACTCACCCAAATCCCTACTCACTCTTTGTCTATTACATAATGTTGGATTTACCTAGGAGATGAGAACATAGTCATCCAGGCATAGCCCATGTACAATGGCAAGAGGAAAAACAGAGGCTGCCACATTCACAGAGGTGGCTGAAGATGAGGAGAAATTCTACTGTAAATCAGAAAATTGCGTTTTCCCTATAAACTGCACTCCAATGTTGTCTACATTAGGATCGGCCATGGAAGCATAAAGACATTAGCCAGTTTGGCATAAAGGGCAAAGGAGCCAGGTCCCAGCTAGGGAGACTTGGGTAAAGCAGACAGAGAGAAGGAATGGTGTTAGTCTTCCTTCTTCAAGAGGTCAAACCCTGGTCTCTAAACCTCAATATCTTTTATGGTCAGAGAGAGAAATGATGGAGGATGGGATGGGAAAACTTTTAAAAGGAGAAATGAAAGAAGCTTAGTTTTATGCAGCAAGTGCTGAGCAGTAAGAACAAGAAATAAGTCAAGGTGGGCTGACAGTGTGTCAAAGCAACAGCCAAAGGTCTTAGCCTTTCATCTCTCTTCTTCCCAAGGTTATTTTTGCTACATATATTAATGAGCAATTAAGATGGAAAAAGAGAAATCAAAACAAGAAGTAGTTTGAAAAATAAAGGTCCTGGTAAATCGTAAATTAAGAATTAATTATAAAAATGACAAATCCTTGAATGAATTGTGAGATTCATAACCCTTCAAAGCCAAGTTCCTGGCCTAAAAGAAGACAATAAAAGGTTCAAAGATGAACAACCAGCCTGAGTACCAACACCTTTACGTCATTTAGGTGAAGCATCTATGATGCACAAAGCACCATGTACAAAGTTGGCTTGATTGTATAGCTAGCCATTGAAGCCGTGAAATGCAAGTCGGTTAGTGCAGCATCCCAGACACTTAAGTGCCTCATCAGAATATGATTGTTTTACCCATTCCCCCACCTACTTCAGCCAAGCCAAATGTTACCTAGCAACTCAATGAGACATTGTTCATTTAACGTCTCAATTATTCATTTAATAATTACCCTTGAAAACCTGCCTGGGTTAGGGCTTACAAAGAAAGCAATGAGCTTGGAAAATCTAGTCTCTACTCTCACGGAGCTTCTATCTTCAAGGTCCCTTTGTTGTCCATCAGCAACAAAAGGCACACAGAGTATAATTCACAGTCACATATGTTGAAAAGAAAAGTAACATTTGGTAAGTAGACGAAGAGCGATATGTATGTAAGTGTGTGTGTGTGTGTGTGTGCAATCAGGGGAAGTGTTGTGCATTGTAGATAGAAAAATTACAGAGGGACTCTACCAGGGACATTTGAGCAGGGATCTGAAGGAAATAAGGGTGTGGTCTGTGCAGATATCTTTGGGCAGAGCACTTCCAGCACCAAGAAATGCAAAGATTCCACTGCCAGGTCTCCTTGGACTGCTGAAAACACCAGACAGCAGTGCAGATAGAACAAACTGGAGGGAGAGGAGGAGCTTAAAGATTATAGGGAGCAGGATCATGTGGAGCCCTTATGTCCTGGTAACAGCACAGGATTCACTTATTTATGTACATTCAGGGCCAGATTATCAACTCACCTAACCTGCAACAAAGTTTATCATTTCTTCTAAAAGCATTTTTAATGGAATGTCTCCCTGTATTTCTAACAGTCATTTAAGGTGCCTTATTTTTTCTTTACAAAATTTTTTTTCTAAACAGGAAAAAAAATCAATGAGTTGGTATCATAGCTATCCAAGAACGTGGTTTCCCAAGAGGCTAATAAATGGCACAGTTGCTAAATTGCAGCTGAAAAACAAGATGTTCCTCTCTGTGCTTCCTGAAAAGAACTTCAGGACCCGGTGACAATATGCTCAGCAAGAGGAGGTAAAGATAAGCTGCTGAGAACTGATGCCCAGCAGAAAAATTCCAAAGTTGAGATGTCCCTGAAATGAGGCCAAATGGCTCATAAAGCTCTCACGTTCCTGTCTTGTCCTCTGGAGCCCCAGAGACAAGAGTGAGAAAATATCTGAGAAGAAATGCATTCCCCTGGGTAAGAAGTCTAGCATGGGCTTTGCTATTTGAAATATACTTTATAATGCACATAAGTTCATATGGTTTTCATAGATACTTATTTGTGTGGCTTAAGAAAAAAATATTAGACATTTTACATGTAAGGCATTCAATATGTGGAGTTGTAAATGAAAACAGAGGTTTTTTTGTGTGTGTATGTGTGTGTGTGTGCGTGTGTGTGAAATTATATATAACTAGACAACTATATTTTCACAATTCCCAGGGCAATCTTGGTTTACTCTTACTATTTCAATGAAAGTACTAATACCACTGTCTTTAAATCTCAGAAATGCCCCACACTGGACAATAAATTATATAGTCATCTACTGTGGTTCATATTCAAAAAGGTTAAAAAAAAAAAAAAGAGTTGGCATACTCAACACTAATTAGGTTTATTTCACTTTGCAAAATATTTTAACTAGAACAGTTGTTAAATAACACCTTAAAAGTAGACCTATTAAGGCCACAAAGCAAAGTGAGGTGTAAAGAAAATGACAAGATGATAGAAACAAAACTCGCCCAAATGTTATCATTCATTTTTAAATAACTAAAATACTCTTTTAAAACAAAGCATAGGGGCTGGCGAGATGGTTCATCGGTCTAAAGCGCCTGTTTAGGAAAGCTTAGGCAACCACAGGGACCGGCTTGGTCCCTGGCACCACATGCTGCGCCAGCCCCACCCCCAGGGCAGGCTGATATGGCCAGTAAAAAAAAAAAAAAAAAAAAAAGCATATTTCTTTGCAGCACTGGGTGCAAAGCTAGGATGAAGGAGACACAAGACGGAGCCCTTTGTCCAAGGAATTCATACTCAGCAAGAGGAAACATGCCACAAGTAAATACAAATGCACCCTCATGCTGTGTCGTCAATGCAGTGATAGCAAGGGTGGAGGCCCCCACGGAAGCGGAGAGGGCACGAGGCACGGACCAGGAAGGGGCTCAGGAGGCCCCCACGGAAATTTGGAGGAGAAGATGATGACTGGGCAAATGAAGTCAGGAGGAAAGGGAAACATTCAAGAGAAAAGTGTTCCTTGTGCAATTTACCAAGGCATAAAAAACCTTTGAGGGTAGTGCAATCACCTAGATTGGCTACTGTGAGAAATGTGGCAACAGACACAGCTGGGGAAGGCTTCAGAGATGAGGCAGCAGAGCTCAGTACAGCCCTAAACGATTTTAACTATATTCTCTGTCCATCCTACACTCTCTCTCATGGCTTCATGCTGGAAGAAGTAACAGGAGCCTCCCACTTTCGTAGCAAGTCCCAGTCACACTAGTGACAAAGTAGACACGAAATTTCAAACCACCTCTGGGCATTTCTGTTAATTTCTCAAATGGCTTAAAACCTAAATAAAGTATGAGGAGCTGGATAATATTTTATAAATTCTAAATTTAGAGGTTATAATTTATTTCTTGGTAAAACATCTATTAATGTTGACAACGGCCAGGAGAGGTCCTAGGCATGTAGCACTAGCATAGACTGAATGGAGAGATGCAGGAATCAAAGATCACAAAGAACAGCAGCTACTGGGTAGCTGGAGCTGATTGCTCCTAGAACTGAAGTCTTTCAGACTGAAGTTCATCTCATAGAGAGCAAAGGTCTATACCAGGTTCTAAGAATACACGGGAGTGACCAGAAACTTATGCTGGTGGTGAATATAAAGGAAAAGAGCAGAGTTGCTGATACCATCTGTCCTTCCTGGAAGACTTTCAAGGAGGTGATGGAGTCATAGCTGAAATCCACAACACAAAAGGACGTCAGTGTAATGTCTGATCCTGGCCCTTATATTTTTCAGGTTTGGGCCCATGAATATTCTGTAATGAAAAAAGACTACAGGGTAAACAATAATCTCAGGGAGAAAGCTAAGTTGTCCTTTATTTCAGACAGAGTAGATAATGTTTTGAAAAAACAGTGAAAATAGAAAGGAGGTTGTTCCATAGAGTAAGATGGAGAAGAAGGTCTCAAGAGAAGGGAGAAAGAGTAGAAGCCACAGTATCTGTGAGCAAGGTGTCTTATCCCATGCTGACTCCTGGCTTTCCAGTAAGCCTGATGAAATGGAAAATGATAAAAAAAAAAAAAAGATTCAGGCATATCATAATGACTTTATATAACTTGAAACATAAATGTACACATATGTGTCGATCTTTTGATATAGGACCAGGGCTTGTTCTCTGCATATGGATCCACTGATTAGAGTTATGAACCTTCTGTCTTATCAAAACCACATCCTTCTTCTACTATTTTCAGTATTGCCTTATATAAAGCGGAAAGAGAACCTGAACATGCTCATGAAATAATGTGAATGCAGAATCTGTCTAGATTTGAATAACCCATGTCCTGCCCAGTACTTTTTTCTTTCCCATGTGCTTTCTTTTCCCTGTCTCTCAGCCCCTTATCCTAGCTTTTCTTGTTTTGGGAAAGAGAGACTAGAAGTTAGAAAACTAGATAGAAGAGTAGGAAGAGCCCTAGAGAACGGGTCAGGAGCTCCAGGACTGTACTTCCAGGCCCATGCAATGTCTGCTCAAGCCTGTTTTTTTAGCATTCACATCTACGAATTGAGCCTGCTTGCTACATTTACTCTCTACTGTTCTTCTTCACCTGAGATTTTCTTCCACAAGCAGAGACCAGTATTAACGTTCATTCTCTTCCAGTCTTTTTCTTCCAACTGGATTTACAGGGAGCTACTGCAGATAGGTAGATAGATAGATAGATAGATAGATAGATAGATAGATAGACAGACAGACAGATAGATAGATAGATCTATACATATTATATAACAGAAGTACATGTACTTTCCACAAATAGTACCAGTATCAACCAACATCAGTGGTGTTAAACCAATTATTCCTAAACATATCACTAATTTCTTCCATTTTCCAATACAAGTCATTCTTTTCATATTCCTAGGAATTCAGTACAAATTTTCTGTACACCTCAGTAAGGACTCCCCAAAATTGGGAAGTCTCTCCCCCACCACTATACAACATAGAAGGTCAGAGTAGAGGATACTGGATGTTGCTAACATGGGGATCTGTGGACTGGCCAGCGTCTACTGAGCACTTCTCGTGGTTAACCCATCTGTCCAAGGCCCATGCATTGTGGGCATCATCTTTGTTGAGTGATCCCTGAGGTGGTGTTGTCATCCTAAACTCATTTCACAGATAAACTAACAATACCAGTAGGACACAGTGTGATGCCTGGGGCCACACAAAGTACAAGACCCACAATTTGAATCTAGGTAACTGGACCTCAAAAGCCAAGCTCTTACCCTCTATGCTGTATTGTCTCTTCTCAGAATGCTCTGACTCAAGGGAAATCATTTATAATTTAGAATTTTCTAAGTAGTAATGATTTCCTGTATCTACAATTAACCTCATCCACACAATACAGAGTAAAAAATTAGCATAAGGCATTAACCTAATAGTTCTAGCATGATGTTTATCTGCTTAAAGCAACAACAAAACTAGCTTACAAGAATATGCTTATTTGGAATGGGGTGACAAAGGGAAATACCTCTGCTCATCAGAAAAAGAATTCCCATTCAGTACATGGCCTAACCCTTCCTCTTGGACAAAGACACAACATCTATAACACAGCAGGAGGTTAGAGAATAAGACTCATAAAAGGGGACAGGAAAAGAGGGGAAAACCAACTAGTCACTTGCTAAGAAATGAAATAATTTACTTACTTTTTTGGTACACTTCTTGACGGTGTTGATTAATTCTTGCATGACCAAATCTACACTCTTCAAGGAAGGTCCTTTCAGCTTTACAATTTGTTTCTTGACTATTGCTTCAAATGCCATGTCTGGTGTAAACAACCCTGTCCTGAATGTGAGAGAAAGTGGCTTATTACATCTAGACAAGTGAGTGGTATCTAGTAACCTTTAGGGAATGTTTAAATTAGAGCTGGCCAAATAGCTCAGTGCATTAAAGCACCTGCAAGCAAGCCTGGGGTTTGATCCTGGGACTGCCATGCCAGTCCCGCCCCCAGGGTGCACTGTGACAGCAATTGAGACTGGACCTGGTCCCACGGGCCTGTAATCCCAGCTCTTGGGAGGCTGTAAACAGGCAGATCACTGGAGTCTAATCTAGTAGTGAGACCCCGAACACCCTGTAGGCCCTTCCCTAAAAATACCAAAAAAAAGGAAATGTTTGAATTGGCATGCCATTTAAGTTATGCATATAACATACTAAGGATTAAAAGCTATGCAGTAATTTATTCTACCCACAGTATCATTATAATAAATTTTATTTGTTTGGTGGCAGAGGGTTGAAACCAGGGCCTTCAGACCTTAATTTTTTTTTCAACTTTAGCACAAAGTCTTAACATGCTGCCCAAGGTGGACTCAGATTCATGATCCTTCTGCCTCAGCGACTTGAGTAATTAGGATCACAAACATGTACCACCAATAGCCTGGCACAATAAGATGTCAAAATTCCCCACCTCCCTGGGGAGACTAACATAACCTAGAAACAATGTCCATGAACTCAGGATGTAGAAAGAGCACTGGAATCCTATGGGGGAAGCCCTGAGTTCAATTCCTTAGCACCACACAAAAAAATAAATAAATAAATAAATAAAACCAATCAAAAAAACCCGAAAAAACAAAAAGTTTTAATGCGTTTTCATAACTTATAATTTGAGTTTTAACTGATACTTAATTATATACTTAACTCACAGCTTCAAAGCAATAAACAGAAATGCAGCTAGTTCCTCACATTAGCTATTTGTCTGTAGGTAGATTCAACTAACCACTGGTTGAAAATATTCAGGGAAAAAAATGTATCTATACTGAACATGTACAGATGGTTTTCTTGTCATTATTGTCTAAACAATATAACAGAACTAGTATTTACATACATTTACATAAAATAACATACTTTTAATATTATAAGATGCCTATAAATTATGAATTTATAAAAATAATAAGGGGTGGGGGTGATAGCTCAGTGGCATAGGCATCTGCCTGGCAAGCACAAGGTCCTGAGTTTAATCTCCAGTACTACAAAAATAAATAAATAAATAGTTAAAAATTTAAAAGGGGAGGTCTGGTGATATAGCTCAGTGGTACAGCACCTGTCTAACAAGCTCAAGGTCCTGAGCTCAAATCCCCAGTACCTAAATAAATAAATAAATAAATGTTTAAATAACATATATCTTCCTTTTAATTTTAATATCATGCTGAACAAATTGGTGTCTGCTATGGTTTGTGTCTAGTTGTTCCTCCAAAGCCTCATGCCGTCATTGGCAGGCTTCTACAGTTGGTGATTAATGCATGATACAGTGCTGGGCTTATGGGTGTGAATGCTCCACCCATCCTGAGGCCATAACCTGAATGCAACTCAAGGAGGACAGACTTGTTCTCTGTTGCCATTGTTGCCACTACGCCTCCCTTTTGCTCTTGCTATTTTTCTGCTTCCATGAGCTGTTGCCCTCTGCCACGTGTCATTATGCCTTGGAGCCAGTTGAGTATGGACTGAAACCTCCACTAACTGTAAGCTAAATAAATCTTTCCTTCCTTACTTGTGGAGGTCAGATATTTTGTCCCAACAACAAGGAAAAAGTAACTGAGACAGTGTCATAATAATGCATTTATCATGCTGAACAAGAACTCTGGGAAGCAGATATATTAAGTGCAGGATGTGTGTTTCATAAAAAGTGAAACATTATTACTCAAGTGTAAACAAAAGGTCAAAAGAGACCATGTACATATGAGGACCTCTACCTTGTGCGCTGCTTTCACTCATTCTGCATGGTACTGACCATGCCTACAGATGTCTAGGTTCAATCATTTGCCACTTGATCCTAAACCTTCTCTCCTCTACTTTTCACTCTGTTATAGTTTGTGTCTAGTTGTCCCCCACAAACCTCATGCAGTCACTGGCAAGGCTTCTAGTGTTTGTGATTAACTACTGATCCAATGCAGGGATTATGGGTGTGAGTGTTTACACCCACCCTGGGATGGGTGATCTGCATACAATAGGGGGAAGAGAGAGAGGCTTGCTAGCTGCTGCAGCTGCTACTCCTCCTTTTGCTGTTTTGCTGTTTTCTGCCCCCATGAGCTGCTGCCCTCTGCCATGTGTCACTCTGCCCTGGAGCCAGCTGAGTATGGACTAAAACCTCCACTAACTGTGAGCTAAATAAATCTTTCCTTCCTAATTTTTGTTGTTGAGTATTTTGTGCCAGCAATGAGAAAAAAAAGTAACTGAAACACACTGCCTTGCTTCTCTTTCTTCAGCTACTCAATTCTTAGAACTTCTTTTGGGAAATTTCTTTTTGGGAAACTTCCCTTCATCAGTTTTACCATTCCTTCTTGTCACTGCGCATCCTGAACTCTTGTTTTTGATAACATAATCAGACTATAATTATCATTTCTCCACCTTGAGTACAGAATAGCATTCAAGTTGTCTCCCCTGTCTGACCTTAATGGCCTAAATGATTATCCATTACTGTACCCCATACTCAGAGCACTGTATGTTTCTTATCATCTCATAGGCACAATAACCTTGGAATGCTAACATCAACCAAACTCTTTTGTGGGTACGCACACAAATCAGAAATCCACAATTCTGAAGTACTGGACAATTATCTCCATCAAAATGATTCTCTGGTAAGCAAAGAATTCTGTTTGTTTGAGCTATTATACTTTGTGACCCCTCCAAAAAATGTGGTTTGGTCCCCACTGCATTTGTCAGATAAAGTTATACAAATACTTGGTCAGCCCAGATAAAGAGCAAGATAACATCTATACTGAGATTTGATGGAGAGGAGCTAAAGTAAGAAACTTAGAAATCCTCTTGACAGTAAAACAATATTATTAGATTTGATTTTAGATATTTCCCCCCTTTCACTTTGTAAACTCATATTTTCACATACTATTTGAGGCTTTGGGGCAAACTGTCTAAGTTTGTAAATGATAGATGGTTCTATCATAATTCCTTCAGAAAATTACCTGCCGCATGTGCGCTCAGTGTCAAGCTTTGACCTCTCAGAGTCTGATCCCAGCATGGTCTTAACTTGGCCCTGTGGCAGAAGCTGAGCTACAGCTGACCACAGACTGGGCATGTGTACTTCAGAAGAGGAACTTTATCAGCTAAACTGCCCTACCCTGAACTCAGGACACTTCTAATTATCATATGCTCCTTAAATTATGTTTGGAGACCTATACAAGAGCTCAAAAAAATTTTTAAAATACAGTTTTTATCATAGTTGTTTAAAGAAATTATTCTGAACTTAATTATGCATTATCTCTAAAATCCATGCACTGAAATTCAACCCAATGTGATTGTTAAGAAGCTGGGACCTCTAGAAGAAAATTAGGTCACCCACGGGGAACCCTCGTAAGTAGGATCTGTGTTTTTCTAAGAAGAGATAGAGAACTAACTAGCTCTGTCTTCCACATGTGGATAAAACGAGAAGCCAGAAGTCTACAAACTGGACAGGTTCTCATCAGAATCCAGCCATACTGGCAACCTAAAGCTGGCTGGAGCCCAGCCTCCAGGACTAGGAGATAAACTCTTATTGTTTATAAGTCACCCATACTATGGTAATTTGTGATAGCAGCCTGAAAAGACTAAGCTAGAAAACAACTTAGAATGATCTCACACTAAACAGAGGAAATTGAGGCACAAGTTTGCCCAGCCCACCCTCCAAGCTCAGGTCCCTCCTCTCCTACCCACATTCCTTACACCAAGCAAAACGCAGAACCCCAGCTCTATGAATACCTGCTGTACCTCCTCCCCACCGCTGGATGTCCGCTCACTTTTCTTGCATCCTCCAGCCTCAACAACCCCAATCTTGTTCCTGCCTGCTTACAGCTCATTGCATCTTCACCCACTCACACATGTGCACACACACATGCACATGATGCGCCCTGGCTTGCTGCACTTAGCCTCTAAAAAGATAGGCTGCAATCCAAAAGCAGCCTTTACTACTTTTTCCCAGTTGTGCCCAACTCCTTTCAAAATTAATCTGTCCTTTTTCTGTGTAAATAATGATTATTTACAGGTCAGTCCTGTCTCATTAAATTGTAAAGCTTTGGAAAACAGGGTCCTGCTTGTCTCTGAATCTCTTACTGTGCAGAGCCCAGGCTTTGAGTGTAGAAAGCATTCTGGTTTTTTTTTTTTTTTTTTTTTTCCATTAAAAAAAAAGAAAAGAAACTATAACAACATAGGAAATTACCACTACACCCAAACTAACACTAAGATTTCCTGTATCTAACTCCCACCCCTTCCCCTGCTCTATTCAGACGATGAAAAGGCAACTTTACCAGCCATTTATAAACAGTCATTTGCCCGTGGTAGCTTGGACAGAAGACAAGAAAATGTGAAGCACTTGCCTGATACCATGTATGTTTTTTATTGCATAGCTTATTTCTCTTCGCAATTCTTTCTCATTGAACTCCATCTGCAAATGCAAAATGAGCTATGGTTATGACACTGAATTCCTTTGAATAGTAATGCTGTTGAATATTACAGAAAGAGAGGAACTTGACTCAGTTATTAATAAGTGGATATGCATGGCTCTCCTAAGCTAAACCCAGATGGTCAAAACATCTGTTTATATAAAGTTCAAGGCAACATAGAACACTAGGGATTTCTGAGAATTTTAGAGCAACAGATTTTAACTCTAATATGTATAAGCAGTTCTGTGTATAAAGACCTCCTTCTGGGCATAAATCTAGCCATGCACTTGAGATACAGAATTATTTCTTTGCTGAATAGAGTAAATTTGAGGTGGATGCATAGATGTCAACTGCAGTACAGCTGTCCTGAGAGTAACAGTGGCTGTTTTCTCCCTGGCCATTTTAACCCTAAATTCAAGGCCTCCTTATAAAAGGAAACTAATAATATTCCATCAAGCCAACATAAGAGTAGATTGCTGTATAAACATTTCCCAGAAGTCCTAGGTACCATAGACCTACTGGGAAATAGAATCAAAATACCATGGAGTATAGTCCTGGAAGGGACGTCCAGAGACTCCTGGGTTCTGTTCTGATTCAGACCCAGCCTTTCCTGCCTTCTGTTTCTTCGTTTCCTTCCTGAGGCTTGATTCTCTGCACCAGTGATGTGTAGCTTCACACAGCTCAGAGCTTTCATCATTCCTTCCTGCTGTCTCAACCACCGCATCCCTCCTCCACCTCTTAGTGCTTTACCAGCCACCATCTTTCCAGACGCAGCTCAGCAGCCTGACTCACTTAAGAACTTGGCCTCAGATTCGTGTTTGTGGGCTGTGTTTCCATAGCACCCTGTGCTGAAGTTTATCACTTTACTTAGCACATTTTAATAAAGCTATCTATTTACCCATCTGCTTCCCACACCAGGCCATAAGCACCCCCATCTCTGTATGTGAGGCGAACAGCAGTCTCTAGAGCTGTGTAACAGCCTGACCCAGCATTCCATACTTAGCAAACCCGAAACAGAACTCTTGATTCAAGTCACCACACTAACCCAGAGTTTCCTCAGTCTCCCTCATCTGATGGGTACTACCACACAGCTGTGAAAATCAAAACCTTGGGAATTATCTAAAATCTTCTGTTTTCCAGGCCTCCTAACCATCTACCTCCTATCAACCATATTTCTAAAATTTCATCTCATTCATCTACCTCCATACTGCCTCATGAGGTCATTTCTGTTTACTAGGAAGCTAATGAAAATTTATGTCTCAGAATTTCTCCCTTGCAAAAGAACTCTTCCAAGACCTTGAGCCTGTGTTTATAATTGTATGTTCTTGATCTTCAAGGAAGCTCCCAAGATTGTAGAAGCTTTAGGCTTCACATACAGTGATTCTAATTCTGGTCTGAACTTACTGCTTTCCTGCCCTCCCTGTCTCTTGCTCCTTTTCAATCTGGCTGGCACAGTGTTCAGGATCATTAATCAAATTAGGTCGCATCCCCATTTAAATCTTTCTGCAACTGCCCATCATTAAGCACAAACACCTCATTCTAACCCGGAAATTCCTGCTGATCTAGACACCTCTTTCATCCCTCTGAATCTACCATCCATCCTCCTCTTCTTTCTTTTTTGAACTGGGGATCGAACTTAGGACCTTGCACTTGCCAACAGGCACTTGTGACCCTGAGCTGTCTCCCCGAGACAGCCATATCCCTGCTCACCTTCCATATTCACTGTCGTGGTAGGGCTTCACCTACAGGTGCTCCTCCTTTGAATAGCTCGCTTTCCCCAGACCTTTACATGGCTGACCACTTCGTGCTGTTCTGTCATAATTTCAGGGCCCCTTGTTCAGACAGCACTTGTCTAAACTGTCCATTAAAAGTGACTCTCACCTCATATTATACTACTAATCCTTTCCTTTATGTTGTATGTTAATTTTCTATCTTTCCCCATTAGACAAATCAAGGCCTCTATTTTGATCACTGGCACCCAGAACTGTGGCACATGGTAGGCACTCAACAACTATTTATAAATTAATTATACAATACATGAACATTGTAAAAACTGTTACTTTAAATGATTTGAAATGTTGTTAAATCTTATTAAATTAAATCAGAAATGAAAATATTTCTCTCCTGAATTTCATTACCCAAGTTTAAAGGTTTTCTGTTCAAAAGCTATCTATTCCCACATCACTCACATCACATAGCAAGAGATTTGCAAAACAAAATATGAAAACGAAGGAAAAATAGAGAGGAAAAAAATGACATTTGGCACAGACCTTCACTATTTCAAAAGGAAAGCGTTCGTGGAAAATGCGATTGATTTTAGCACCACCTGAGAGCTCCAGGGTATCTACTTGATCCCCTGACCCTTCAATTCTCTTCTCAAAGTCCACTGCAAATTGCTGAACCATCCTACGGTGTGAATGAGAAATAAATTCAAGTTAATGTTGCATAGCTTTGTATTTCTCATTTCATTTTTCTATGATTATTCCTTGAAATCCTTTTCTAATGTTCTTAGTGGCACCTACTGGTAGAGCTAACACTACACCTTGTTCAGCTCCCTAAATTTCATTATGTGAAATGCTCACTTATGATTTTAGACATACAACTAGTATAAATATTTTAGAGAGTTTTGTCTTGAAATGAACTTTGCATGGATAAGGCAGGAAGATTGTCATGAGGTAGAGGACAGATTGGGTTAGCTAGTGAGTTTAAGATCAACTTGAGCTACATAGAGACCCCATTTGAAAAAGAACTCTGACCATTTGGTTGCAACTATGAAATGATATTTAAAGAATACCTGAGTGAAAAATTTAAAGTCATATAATAAAATGTCAGTAGCCACATGCACTCCTCTGCTGAGATGTCACACTTTTCCAGCATCCCACCTGCTCCTCCTGAATTTTCCTACTTCAGGAACTACTCTTCCTCCCTCAATACTGCAGGTCCTGTCTCTCCTGCTTGTCCTAAATATTTGTCGTAGAAAGTCTTAACGGTGGCCACAGAGTCCAAGTTTTTGTTTTCAAGAAGCCACAGCTTCTCCAGACCTTCATTCTTAACTCATAGATTTGGGGAGCAAATGGCCTGTGTTTCAAATGTCTACTGGAGTTTTATTTTCGATTTGCTGCCTTGAACTCATCATATCTGAAACATGAACTTCCCTCATTCCCAAAACACTTAATTCTTTGCATTCCAAAAATGGAGAAGGGGGCCTCTCTGCGCACCTTACCTTGCCTCATCCCATATTTCACTCTACCTCCTTCCCATCCCTCTGGCAAAAAAACACTTCCAGCCACTCTTTGCTCTGCACGCTGCACGTCACCTGGCCCACCAAATGACCTGAGAACCAGCTGCACCAAAACTCACACTGTTCTCTCTTAACATCTTTTAACTCAGCCTCTTAGTTCTCTTCCATTTGACAATCTCACCTTTTACTTCTAGTCTCAAGTACAATTTTCCTGGTCAATTCATGTCATTCTTCACACATCACTGCTTGCTTGTATGGGCTCCTAACACTTTATACTCAGCAGAAAAAGCACTCAGCAGATGTGAAACAATTACTCATATACCTACATTCACAGCCTCTACCTTGACTTTTGAAGACAAAAATATTATGTACTGTTGAGTCTTTGGAAGACATCCTAGAACCTGACTATGAGTAGAGTATGTAAAAAGATTGGAGGAAAAGCTGAGGCAGAAGGGAGACAGAAATGAAAGAAACAGGACAGAAGGGATAAGGCCATTGAAAGGAGCTGAACTGGCTCTTTTCAAGTCCATAATAAAGCTGTGAAAAATTCTGTAATCTGAGACACGAAGTCACAGAGACACAACTATCTTTGCATTCCAGTTTCAGTGGATGTTACGATAACAACCTAGGGCCTGAAGAGAAACAGCTTTCCTTTCTCTGCAACGTGAAGAGTTTTTACCAGACCTTAACAAAAACCAAGGAAACTAAGAAAGAACTGCAGTGAAACCTTAGTATGATCTTATAGTTTTTAAATGAACATCATTTAGGTTGTTACTTAAAGGATTATGGTGCTATAGGAGGTATCAGATATTGTCTTTAGAGAGACACCTTGGGCAGGAGTTTAGAGGAACCTGATGGGAGTTGAAGCATGGGATAAAGGGACAGATAACTCCAATGGGGCTCAAGAGAGAGAACAAAGAGATAAGACACAGTGGGGAGATAGCTCAGTGAAATAAGTGCTTGCCTAGCAAGCACAAGGTCCTGAGTTTGATCCCTGGTACCACCAAAGAGAGAGAGAGAGAGAGAGAGAGAGAGAGAGAGAGAGAGAGAGAAGACACATGTATGTGCTGGCAACTCTCTAACAACTCTACCATCCCACACAACCCAGAGAGAAATCTATGAACTCAAAGATAAGACAAAAAATAAAAAATATGGGAGCAAGAGATACTCGTCAGTTTTCAAATCTGCACTTTTAAAGGTTAAGATCATTACCAAAAATGAAAAAAAAAAAGTGGATTTATTTCCTCTACTACCACTGGAAAAATACACATAGATAAATTGCATGAAATTATTGAAATAAAAAGGTAATAGGGATGGGGAATATCTACAAAAACATTGATAAAATTCAGATGAGGTTTACATCTGTATTCACTCACTTCTAGAACTAAGGAGAAAAATTAACTTTGCTGAACACTATGAATTTTACTCACTGACTAAATCCAATTTTTAACACACATAAATTGGGCATAGGTCTTCATAACTGGTTAAGTTTATAAACGTAAGAACAAAAAGTTCTAAGGTTCTATAGGACAACATAAAAATTCAAAGATTACTTAATAGTACAGAGACATTTCCATTTCCTTGCTGCTATTATCAAGCCTGGAAAACAAGCTGACTTACAGGCTACCGCAACAGCACGCTGGAAAAATCAGTTTAAAGTGGAAAGAGGAAGAGAAAAGTAACCTACTGTAAAAGGGCTTTGGTCTTCCTAGTGGGGTCTTCTGGTTTGAAGTTTTTGTAGGCTTCCACTTCATGTTCGATGGACAGCAGCTGCCCCTGCAATTTGTTTCTGAAGTTTGGCAGGGTATCCCGAATGTGGTTGGTGAGTTGCTAAATAAAACAAAATGGTACAATAGCTCAGCCCTTGCTGCTTTCCTAATTATTAATAATCTTAGATATACATATATATAGACAGACATAGATATAGATATGTAGATATGTTAAGGAAATTAGTTAAGTAATAAAAAGCAGCATTCTTTTCAATTGAAAACTCACCTGAGTTATTTATGTTCTAGAATTTGCTGTTAAAATGCAGCCACTGTCACCATGAAGCTGCCCAGTAACACTGTAACGTGGGCTGGTTTACCAGTTAGCCTACTATGCAGAAAGTTGCCTTCTACAGAAAGGAATGAAGGAAGCCAAGAGTTATAGGTATTGTCTGGTACTTCTGAGGGCAAATGGACCACTCCATCTCTGGAGCTCAGGCAGTCCAAGATGCCAGAGGCACCTGCTAGCTGCTAATTTTCTCTGCCCCCTGCAACACAGCCAGGTGCCCCCTCTTTGCTCCACCTTTAGGCCTCAGTCCACCTCTGGCAGAAGTCACTGACTTCTGCCTTCAAGGATATCGACCTAAAAGTTTCATGGCCAACAAAGGGAAGCTTTCTCTTGCTACTGACATCTCTACATAGCCGTGTGCTTGGCATTTCCTCTGAGATCAGCAGGCATCCTGAGGTCAACATACTGAAAACTCCTCTAAGAGACTCCCTAACAGTAGATGATTCATTAAGAACAAAGCTGAAAAAAAAAAAGAACAAAGCTGAGCATAACCACAGATTGATCAGCTCTCTGACTTTTGTTCTACCCAGTGCATGTAAAGAAAAATATGAATTAAAAGAAAAAAGGTAGTTTTGCTAAAATGCTTGAATAATAAAATGAGAATAAAAACATAAACTTCATAGAAATACAAGAAAAAGAATTTGACAGAACATATCTAGACGGATAGGAAATTACTTTAAATTATCTTCGCATGTATCTGTGATTCCCTCAATAAATCTATTCAATAAATTCATAGTTAATCGTCACTAGTCCTTGACTATAGTATTTGCCTGACCTATAGGTGTGGGCTATTGTGTTAATACATAAGTTTGTGTTGTTCTTGTGGCTATCAGAGCAGAAAATGGTAGAATAGAACAGAATGCATTACTAGTAGCAATGTCATAAGAGCTAAGGACCCAAGTATGAAAATAACAGCAAATCTGAAAACCCAACCAATCTCCATGTGAGGTGGTATAAGAGCACTTGGTTTCCTTTTTTTTGTTTTCATATATCTTAGTAGAGAAACAAATTGTGGCACCTTCTTGGTCTTGTAAAATACTTTCCATGATTTCATAATTCCAGCACTTCTAATTTTTCTCCTAGCCATTCTGGACATAACCATTTCCATCTCCTCTGACAGTTCATTATCCTCACCAGTCTGGTAATATTGAAATTTCTCAAACATGGTATCAGACCTCCTTGTTCACTCCTTGTACCCTCTTAAGGTAATCTCATCCCATCTAGGCTTTCAGTGAACATCCAAACCCATGGCCTCTAAAACATTATCTCCAAACAGGGCTTTTTAATCTCTCTACTGGTTGTATATATTTGACCACTTTCTTGACTCCTCCTCTTAGATGTGTTGAAAACATCTCAGTCTCAAAATGTCCCAAGTCAAATAAATAATTGTTATAGTTTGGATCTGAAGACCCCCTTCCAAAAAAATGATCATGCTTTGGAGGCTTGGCTCCCAGCCTGTGGTGCTTTGGGAAAGAGGTGGAACACTAAGAGACAAAGCCTAATGGAAGAAAATAAAGTCACCTAGGACACAGTTTTAACAGGACTACTAGGACCCTGACCCCTTTTCTCTCTTTATTTCCTGATCACCATGAGGTGAGCAGACTTCACCACTAGCTCTCGCTATGATGTGATATGCTGCTACAAGCTCAAAGCTACAACATAAAGGAAGTGAAGTCATGGGGCTGGGGTGGGGGAGGAGGGAATCTTGGAAAGGGTACTAGAATCCTGAGTGTTTCTCTCTTTGTTTGATCCCTTCTCTCTTATGAGCTCACACCATGATAGCTTGCACGACCAAAGGTCCAAAGCTAAAGGCCTAAGAACCATACACAGAAATCACGAGCCAAAATAAATCTCTCTTCTTTATAAGTTGTTTATTTGAGGTGTTTTTGTTACCAAGGTGAAATAGTTCAAGTATACTGCCACAGCGGCATTGATCTTAGCCTTGGAGTTCTCCATCTACTTCATAAAAACTTGGAAATGTGAGGCCAGCCAGATGGCTCAGTGGACTAATGCACCTTCTTAGGTAGACACAGGGAACGGGGTTCAATCCCCAGGATGCTGTGCTGGCCCTGCTCCCGGAGCATGCTTTGATGGCAATTGAGACTGGGCATGGTGGTGCATACCTGTAATCTCAGTGCTTGGGAGGCTGAAAACAGGAGTTTCACTATGAGTTAGATCTATGTAATGAGACCCTGTAGACCCTATACTAAATACATTTTTTAAAAAAAACTTTGGAAATGAATTTCCCCTACACCACCCAGCAGTTCTAATCTACCACCAAGTTCAATTCTCCTAAATATTTTTCAAATATACTGTGCTATTTCATCTCTAGTAGCAGTATCTGAGACCAAGCCACCATAATTTTTATTTTCAATCTTAACTGGTTTTCCAAGTTTTATTCCTAACAGGTCTACAGTCAATCTCCCTGTGTGTTATACCAGGCTCTCTGTTAACCCGCATGTCTGTTCATGCTATCCTCCTTCCCAAATCGCTTAAATGGCTCCCTACTACTAATCCTTAATTTGACCTGCAAACATTACAGGATGCACCTACTGTCTACATCTCCATACTCATCTCTTACAACTCACCCCCTCTTCCTATGCCTTCAAGATATAACGGCATTCTTTTCATTTCCTCGAAAATGTTATGCCTTCTTCTAGCTTTTTTCCATGGAAACTGTCCTCTAGGGTTAGAGATATTGGTGCACATTGAATTAGAAAATAATGTTTTTGCTAATTGACATATAGCATGAAGACTGAAGACATGATAGTGATTATCCAGGAAATAACATTATCTTCCATACCAAATTCATTCCATTTTCAGTCATCCACAAACCAGTTATGTCATAACTTAGTGATCACCTGTAATGATCAATAGTCAATCATTTCCTTTTTTCTAATCATATTAGTGACTTTTCTGAGATTTTTTTTAGAATATTTGTAGTTTTCCTAGAACAATACAAGTATTCAAGCAGAAATCTAAAATGTTTTACTAGTCCTGAGTATATTTGCAGAATACTATGGTTCTTGGATGGTGAACTGGTGCTACATTTCTAAAATACTTCGTATTTTTAAAGTGATACAACCAAGAGCTGCCTCATAGTTCGCAAATACTGTTTACCCTTAATTTAAAGGAACCCTTCTACCTTGTTGGGGGGAATGTAAACTAGTACAACCACTATAGAAATCAACATGGAGAGTGTTCAAAACTAATAGAAATTCCATTTGACTCAGCTATACCTCTCCTGGGTAGCTTCTTGAAAGAGTTAGTCATCATATTATAGTAACATACCCATGTCTTAAATTTAAAAGTGCGAACATTATGATAGCCTCTGTTGCACCACCCAAAATAAAACTATACCACTGATTTTTCAGCTTCCAAAGTGTCTCTAGTTGTTTTCCCTAAATGGTTCAAATACAATGTCATGTACTGTGACAGCCTCTGCTGATACCTTCAAATGTTCAATAACTATCTGATCCATTGACTACCTTAAAGGAGAGGAGTTAATGCATAATTTATAATGTGTGAGGAAACCTGCTCATCATATAAAGTCAACCATAATAAAAACTGAGGAGAAGGGACATGCACTCAATGACGGTGACATTTGCTATGACACTTAACTCCAACAGGGCAACAAATACATGTCACCAGGTAACTGTATTGAGGTTTGGTTGGAAAACTGTATGGTACAAGGAGAGTAGGTAGGAGGCCAATTGAATTCTATTTATTTTAGAGAAATGAGTTATATTAGATTGGTGAATATCCATGATTTCTTTATCAGGGTTTGTTGTTTTCAAGAATATAAACACATCAGTCTTTAAACAAAACCAAAAATTTTTTAACAGTCTAACCTAACAATTACAACTTGATATTTCAAAAATAGATGCCAAGATATTAGATTTTCAAAGCTACATATATTTAATTTCTTAAGATAACATATATTGTGAGGACATTTTCAAATGTATATTCTTACTCACTGGTCCTACAGAAGCATGTTTTATTTATTTATTTATTTATTTATTTATTTATTTATTTATTTATTTATTTTTGCAGAACTGGGGAATAAACTCAGGTCCTTACACTTGCCAGGCAAATGTTTATTCTACTGAGCTATTCTCCCCAGCCCAGAAGTATGTGTTTCTGCTTGGACCACTGTCTTAAAACAGCATGAAGGTGATTTTAATCCACTAAGAGTAGTAATGTGAATCTAAGTATTCTTACTCACTTTTTAAAATTCCTGTCATTTCATCTGAATGTAAGTTTGAATTTATGTAAATTTTGGAAATATAAATTTAAAAATAAGAAATAAGTGGAGCCAGGTAGATAGCTCATTAGAATAGGTACTTGCCTGGCAAGCATAAGGACCTGAGCTCAATCCCCGGTTCCGCAAAAAAAAAAAAAAAGAAAGAACAGAAAAGAAATAAGTATTGCCCTTTCTGCATGTTATGTGTTCCTTGAATGATGTTTTCAATGATGTTTCTGTAAATATTTACTATGTCTTAGCTCATCTCCAGAAATTTTATACTATAATAAAATGTTTTAAACATCGCAAAAAAAAAAAAAAAAGAAAGAAAAGAAATAAGTATCGCAATAGTCAACAGATTTCACAACTGTGCTTGTTGCATAAGAGACATGTTTACCTGATTGAGGACCTTCTGCAGGTGTGGGGTGCCCATGCGATCAGCAATGTGTCTGTAGGCCGGGTGTGAAAGGAAAAACTTCCTCTCTGCCAGCATGGCTGCTTTAATGTCCTTCTTGCCATCTATGTCCTTCTGGCTCCTGTTCACTACCCCTACATAACCTGTAATGAAACAAGGGACTTTACACACCTTCAGTCACTTTTTTCTAAGGAGACTTTAAGATTCTCAAAAAGATCAAATAAAGAAAGCAAAATTACTTTTAAAGCATGAAGAGTAGATTATTTCATAAAACATAACCAGAGACATCAGTATTCAAAAGGCTCCTGACTTGGTTAATGATAATTTTTGGTATCAACAAAATAATATTGCTCACTTTGAAAAGCTTTATGCATTTTAAGAAAGTATGTCTCTTATCAGTTGTGTCATGTGGCAGGTAAATCATTATCACATTTCAAACAGAAGAATATATATTTATGTAGCATATAATGAATATTTATAACCTGTCTTCAAACCCTTTCCTTTTCCTGTTTTTTCTTTAATTCCTGTTATTTTAAGAATAGTTCTCCTTTTAGATCATTTTAAACACAACATTTGGAAACATTGTGGCCTTCTATTAAAAATATAGCTAATTGATTCAATCTTCACAACAGAGGGTGAATTAAAACCATGTGACTCAGTGGTTTTCCAGGTGTTTCTCTGCATATTATCAAAGAAAATTCTGTGTAGAGTATAGTACATTACCCCTGCGAAGAGGCAGCAGCTTATTCTCTAGAACATCCCTGGCATCTGTTCCTTCATCCATAAGATCCAATTTGGTGATCACTCCAATGGTCCTCAGACCTGCATCATAAACAAACACAGCAGTGCGACGTTTGCAGAAAGCTAACACATTTTAGAGATTATATACTTCAGTGGTGAACATAAATCTCATATTCCTAGTCTTTTCCTGCTCCTTTCTATCTTGCTTTGCTTCCAATCCACTGTCACCCAAGTCTGGGGAATTTCTACATGGGAAAGAGGACAGCTGCGAAATCACCTAGCCATGAAATAACCCCCCAACCCAGAAAAGAAAAATAAATAACTCTCCCACAAAAACACTTTCAAATACAACCACATATTACTTAACCTGAAATACAGGTTTTGAGAAGTGTGTCATTAGGAAATTCCGTCACAATGCAAACATCATACTGCACACTTACACAAAATTATTTGGTATACGATAATCTCTCAAACACAAGATGTATGAGGCTGTTTTACAGTCAATATTTTTTATAAACAGGAGAAATGCACTCAAATTCAGTGCTTAACAGTATAGAATTGGCTGGGCACACACTTATGATCCCACTGTTTTGAAGGTTGAGGCAAGAGGATTGTAAGCTGGAAGACAGTCTAAACAACTTGGTGAGATTCTGTCTCACAATTTAAAAATATCAAATGGATTGTTAGTTCTTTCTCATGAAAATTAATAAAATAAAATATATCAATGGGCTGAGAATATATCTCAGTGGTGGTATCCATGGATACAATCCCTAGCACTAAAAAAAAATAATTCATCAATTAACAAACCACTAACCATCATTTATTATCACTAGTAACCATTATATATTGTACGTAACAACAGGTGCAACCATTTGACACCCCTGGCAGTACAGTAGGCTTGTGTATATCAGCACCCCCAAAACACATAACCAATTTGCTACACTGCAGTGTTATGACGGCTGTGGTGTCACAGGCAACAGGAATGCGTTGGCTCCATCATGATCTTGTGGGACTGCTGTCGTATATATGCCCTGTGTTCTTTTTTTCAGAATAGATTCATTGAGGGAAAGAAAATTCCTGTCTGAGAGAGGAAAAGGAGGGGAGCCAAAGTGGGCTGTCCCTATGCCCTATGTCTTGAACCAAAGTTATTATGCAGCACACAACTGTAAGTTTAATTTTGAACCCCTATATGAATGAAAACTAACTTTCCCTTTAACTTTCCTCCCAGTACTCCACCTAATAGAGAAGCTTTATGTTATGTTATGTTATGTTATGTTATGTTATGTTGTTATGTTACGTTATTAGAAGCAAATAAACATGTATATATGAATCACTAATTAGAATATATCATAAAGCAGAGTATTTATTACCGATCCAGTGCAGAGTACTTAAAATGAACAGACAAGCAAGTAAGTCAGTTATAGACAAGTACCATCATCAAAAATAAGCTTCCAGATCTCACAGCTTTTGCTGATTCTTAGAAAATGAAATATGATTTAATGAAAAGAAGACTAAACCAAGAATTGTGAATCTTGGGTTCGACCCTGAAGACAAGCCACTAAATACTAGGTCCCAATTTTCTTCCTCTGCAAAACCAAGATTTAGAGACTGTGAACTTTAAGGTTCTTTCCAGTAAGCAAATGATGTTAGAACCTAGATATTTTATGTAACATGTTAAATTTTTGATGTTTGTCCTTCATTTGTTTATGAAGTTGACAATCGTTGCTCAGCAATTTATATTGTTAAGTATATTTTTAGATGTCTAGTTATACCTGCTTACCTATCTATAATCACATAAATTATCTTTGTCTGAAAGTACTCTAAAATAATAATGGCTAAAATCTATTAAGCCAGTTATGGTTTGAAATGGTTAGTATATCTCAAATATTCTAACTCTGAAACATAATATAGCTATTAATTTTGAACATGAAGAA
>PVKN010004250.1:0-22500 GCA_004027915.1 Capromys pilorides
TTGCACGATGATTCCCCTGCCATCAGTCAAGAGCATCTGCTCGGGGCCAGCAGCTGAGTTGGGCACTGGAGATACAGCAGGAGGAATACAGTCCTAAGCTGAGAGCATTCTCAATTGTGTAAGGGGTACAGGTGGGAGCCTCGCCCTCTCTCTGCTCCCTGCAATGTATACTGTGCCCTGAAGCTCAGACGCACACCACACACTACCTCCTACCGGAGCAGGCTGTCAGGACCACCAAAGACACCCACTTGTCTCAGGACGAGGGACAGAGGCCTCAGGAGGAGGGAGCAGAATGAGCCACAGCACCCCCACCCAGTAGGCCTGTGCTGGAGGCCTGACATTCCTTGTCCAGACAAGATCCTTCTGGTGGGAAGAGAGAGCTTGTTTCTCTACAGCAGTGTCCTGAGGGAGAAAAAAATCCACTGCGAATGCTAGTGGAAGACTGAGGAAGGTGGCGGCCCTGTAGGGAAGCACAGAGTGGGGCGTGTCCAGAGGCACAGCCACTGCTGGGAGGGGGAACCAGGAAAAGGCTCACTGAGGGAGAAAGACAATGTTCAGTGCCATGTGAAGGGGCAGGCCTTATTTTAATAACGTCATTAAATCATTTAGTGATAGAAACTCCTCAAGTGATGCTTTCCTGACATCTAGGGAATGGAGAAGGGAGACACTATGTGGGGATACTTTATTCAAATTGGGAGACCTGAAGGGGTCTTGAGATGTCTCCTTTCTAAAGACACTTGGGATAAGAAGGGTCACTGAGAACAAAGATGCCCACAGCCAAAACAGCAAAGAACTGGAAACTGTATAAATGTCCAAAAAATATCAAAGCCATTCCATGAAATACAAGCAGCCTCTAAAATAAAGGTCTTATGTACTTGATGGAAATGGCTCTCCTGATAGTATTTTAAATGGAGGGAAAAAAACAACATCAAGCAGTATGTGGTTGAAAGCCCCACTGCAAAGCATTCACTCAGAGACAGATGAGAGGAAGCACAGACAAGTCCTGATTTTCGGAGAGCTTGCAAACGACTTTTTTGTCTTACTTTTATGGTTGTTGTTGCTACAGTGCTTGTACAATTGCATAGACTGAGGTCAAAGCCAAAGCCTTTAAGGATACTCACAACCCAGATTTCTCCAGTGGCGTTCAGGCAGTTGCTTACGGAACACAGCATCACATCTGTGACTAATCCTGAGCTGGGACTTGCAGCCCACAGTGACAAAAGGACACAGAGACTATGACTGAGGAAGGTGCACCCGGGAATGAGAAGCACAAGACAGGCCCTGAACACATCGCCACAATGGTAGCAGGGCTTCACAGGAGGCTCAGAGGTGTAGCTCAGTGGCAGAGCACATACTCAACGTGCAAAAAAGGCTTTGGTTCCCTCTTTAGCACTGCTAAAAAATGAAGGCTCTGAGTGAAATTGGCCATGAAATTATAGCAGATTACTAAGAGTGATGGTAGTAAGGACGTTTAGCAGTCATGTACTATTTGCTAGGCAGCACAAACCAGGTTCTGCTTCAGTAACAAACAAACGCACAATCTCGGCAGCCTAAAACAACCTAGGATTATTTCTTGCTCAAGGTGCTATTCATTGCAAAGCAGTATGGGAGGAAAGGAAAGAGGTAGTTCTGTTTATTAGAGTTCTAATAGGCAAGTGAAATGGCCACTATATCAGAAGTTATTGGTCACTATATTAGAAAGTAAACAGCATCTCCTCTGCCCAGAGGGTGTCTTAGTCTTGCAATTAAGTAATCTGGTCTAAGAATTGAAACTTATATGTTTGACAAATATTTTTTCCGGGTACAATAATCGATGCCCTGCCTTCAAGGAATGGGAGGAAGCAGAGGGGAGGCATAGTTGAATCACAATTACACAAGGCAGGGAGCCAGAAAAGTTTAGAAAGATGTCTTAACATAAACAACCAGAACCACCTACCACTTTAGGTACTAGGCAAGTACATTGCATAAAGTAATTTGTTTAACTCAGCCCTATCAACCCTAGGAGGTAGGGATTATTATCTCCATTACACAGTTGAGGAAAGGGAGGTCCAAGATACCCAATGTTACCTGACATAACCAGGCCACACAGTGAACCCAGGGCATCATAACTGCATCACCCTATGTGATGTCCTATGTAGCGGACACACAAGAAAACTGTCCTCTTGCCCTTGGGGCAGGACAGTCCTCTGGAAAGATGATTTTCAAGTTGATCACAAAGTCAGGAAACACACTCACAATCTCTGAAGGATGCTCTCACATGATATCACGCATCTAACCTGCTTGCCCAGAGCGCATGATCTGAATGTAATCCAGAGAGGCCTATCAGATAAATCCAAATGGAAACACACCTTGTAGAGCAGCTGCCCTGAACAGCTTGAGTGTTCCCAAGGACAAAAGTAGGGGCAGAAGCACTGCTCAAGATTAAAACACATTGAAAGAGGTGCAGCTCGTCAACACAGTAGGTAAATGTCTCAGAGGCTTTTGTGGAGACAGCCCGGCAAATCTGGATAAGAACTCTATACTGGATAATAGTGATACAGTTGTGGAAACTTTCATATATCAGAAGGTGGCTATGCTCACCTGTACACCACCAAATTGGATATCACACTCTGCTAGGCAAGTACACCTGCTCTTGGGCCTTTCCTGAAATGTGTCTTCTGAAACATAACAACCATATGAGAGAAGGAGGGAGATCACACATATAGCTAAACACTGAAAGGGAATCCAGATAATGATAAATGATATTCGTTGTTCTATTCCTTTTTTCCATTTCACATGCACTTAGAATTTGTCCCCACCCAAAAATTTTAAACAAAAAGTATCATCTGCCCTACATCCTGTTCAGATGTGTGCAGCAGCTAGTGGAGGAAGGGAGGTGTCACCACCAAGTTGGTGACACAGAAGATCTTGCCCGCCACCCTACCCTTTGAAGATTGGCTCATTCTATTCAGGTCAGCCTGAAAGCATGCACAGTAGCCCCTGGCTTGGACTCTGTACCCTATCACAGCCATTCCTCCATCTTCGAAGCATCCCTGCTATGGTCACCCTCCATTCTGCCCTCTTCTCCCCGCTTCCCCTCAGTTTTCTCAAAGTTGAGGTTGGTTTCAAAGGGAGGTTGGAACTTCTACCTCACCACCCTCCCATCGGTGAACTCTACTCCAGCAGCCCTCCTCCTGTCTCCTGAGGACACCAAGTGAACAGGACAGGGCCTATGGAGTGTACACTGTGTGTTTATTTCCTCTGGTCTGATATATTGGACAGCCAAGCCCGAGGACAAGGTCAGATCCCTTTACTTCCCTGGCGCCTGTGGGACTCTGAAATGGCTCAGGCTGGATGCACAAATATGGGACATTTGCTCATGCACAAACCATTACCTAGCTAAGGTTGGGCTATGTGCCATTTACCTGGTGCCACAATGTTTTTTACCAAACCATCTTGGATTCTATGGTTTATGTAACAGTATAGAGCTAGCCCAGGCTTGCTCTCATGGTAAAGAGAAAACTTCAGAAGTGCGTTCACAGAGGTCCAACTCATTTTCTCCATCTTCCACTGGCCAAAGCGTCTCACAAATTCAAGAAGTAGAAAACGACAAGATTCCTTTTCTCAATAGGAAAAGCCACAAAATCACACTCTGCAGACGGATGGGCAGAGCACTGGAGCCAATGTTTCAATGAGTGTAAAAACAGATCCCAGGCATCAATGTTGAAAGTGCATGTCTTAAGGCATGAGGCTACAGGAGCTGTGTATGCACAAGAAATAAAGAAACTGCTTCTGCCACATAGCAGGCTCCTCACATGCAGGAATTGTTAGTGGTAAACTCTGTGCCCCAAACCCTTCTAGGAGGCAGACTGCCACTGCTGATGACAGTACTAGCTAGAAACAGCCAGCGAGGTCCCTCTAGACCCAATGCTTAGCATACTTGTAGAACGAACTACTGTCTAGTAACCCAGACAGCAGGGCTGGCTACATCCTATGTGGGACCTAGTGCAAAATGAAAATGCAGAGTCCCTTTATACCAACTCATTAGAAAGTGAAAGACAATTGTCCTGAGAATGAAGGTAGGTCACTGACTGGAGATGGTATTTATAAAGGACTCTCTGATAAATCATCAATATTCAAAATTACAAAGAACTCTAAAAATTCAACTATAAGAAAATGAACAACCTCATTTGGAAAGGAGCCAGAGGATCAGGGGTAGAGCACTTACCTAGCACGCATGATTAAATCCTGAAAAAATTCATTAATAAAAATGGACTGTAGTGGGCCCGAAACACAGCTCAGTGCCTGCCTGGAAAGTGCAAGGTCCTGAGTTCAATTCCAGGTACAAATAAAATAAAATATACCATAAAGTTTAACACAGACACCCCATCAAAGAAGATATACAGAAATATAATAAGAACTTGAAAAGATGTATTAATATGTCTCCTGGGAAACATTAATTAAACCACAGTGAGATACCACTGAATACCTATTAGAGTGGCCAAAATTCACAACTTGACACCACCAAATGCTGGTGAGGATATAGAGGACAAGGGACTCGCATGTACTGCTGATTGAAATGAAAAGTGATCCAGCCACCTTGGGATTCAGTTTTGCAGATTCCTGCAAAATTAAACATCCTCAGTCTGACTCATTGGTAGTGGCCCAAGGAGTTGAAAATCCTGCATTTACAAAGACCTGCCTGTGGATGTTTCAGGAAGACTGTTCATAATTGCCAAAATGTGAAAGTCATACAATGCCCTTCATTAGGTGAGAGGGTAAATAAATTGTGGTGCATCCAGCCAGTGGGATATTACTCAGCACTAAAAAGAAATGATCTACCAAGCCACAGAAGGCCTGGGAGAACCTTAAATACATATTGTTATGTCCCAGCAGGCAATCAGAAAAGGCCACACATTATGTGATATGATGTTCTGGAAAAGACAAAATTATGGAGAAAGTAAAAGCCTCTGTGACTGCTGGGGTCGGACAGGAGAGGGAGGGCAGAGTGGGCAGGGCACAAAGGACAGCTAGGGCAGGGGAACCATTGCTCAGTGTGGCAGCGATGAATACGTGTTATTATAAATATTCCCAGGCCCACAACAGGTACAACACCCAGAACAGGGAGCTATGGGCCAGGCTGCTAAGCAGTGTCAGCGCAGGCTGGTCATCTGTATCAAGCACACCGCTCTGGCCTTGACACTGGGGCTATGGGCCAGGGGGTGCATGGGAAATAGCAGAACTTTTTGCCCAATTTTACTGTGTCATTTTGCCATGAGCTGCTCCAAAAATACAGTCTCAATTTTCTAAAGACAGCTATAGCAGAGGATCCACGGAGCACACGAAGTCCTGCTGAGCAGGGAGCTTGCACGGGTCCCACCCTCCTGAAGCCAGCCCCCGTGCCAGGCTCCTCACCGGTACACCTTGCCACTCTTACTCGGGCAGTGGAAGCCCGAGTCACTGTTGAGCCCATCTTCATTCATTCATTAATCATTCATTCATCGTTCATTCACTTACTGACTCCGTGCAGATTTTGTGTCTGCTACGCTCCAGGGCCGGTTCCGCTTGGGGAACACAGCAGTGAACAGGCGAGTCCCTACCCTCGTGAGGCTTACCTTCCAGAGCCGGACAAACAGGGCTACAAAGAAACAAGGCAGGAAGAGACATGTGAGAGGTAGGCAGGAACAGGAGGTAGGGAAGGAGTGGAATAATAAGAGGAAGGAAAAGTGTCTCAAGGGAAGTATCACCGAGATGATTCAAGATTGAAAACAAGGACCTGGGCCGTGCTGGGGTAGGGGTGTGTAGGAGTCTCCAGGGAAAAACGCGGAAGGGAAAAAGGCCCTGGGGCAAAAGCCTGACAGGAGTATTCAGGGGACAGGGAGGAGGCTGGTGCCAGGCTGCAGGGCAGGGGATAAAAGGGGCGGGGCAGTCCATATAGGCCTTCTTCACCCAGGCAGGCAGCTCAGTTTTTACTCCAAACGGTGAGAGGGAGACCTGGAAGAATTTTGATAGAAGGGTGGCATGGCCTGACAGGTTTCAAGGGGCTCAGCCTGGCTGCGGAGAGGAGCATGGGAAGGAGGTGAGGAGGCCCCTTGAGAGACTCCGGCCTCCCCTGCCTGCCTGCCTCTCCGCACAGGCCTCCCTGCCCAGCAGCAGCATCCGGGCTCCTCGTTCAGTGGCTTTTGCAGCCGGTTCGGTTCTCTGGTTGCTCAGGTAGCGGGAGTTGCCAGGAATTAACCTGGAAGTAGCGGGGCTTCCTCACCACGGGAGGGTGGGGCAAACAGTCTCTGAGGTCTAGAGGCTCAAGGCACCTGCTTTTCCCACTGATCCCCAAAGCAGGTGCCAAGCCCAGGTGCGGTTCAGCCTCCAGGCGCCCTGAGCTGGGGCTGTGCCCTGACCCCAGGCCCAGGGCCCAGCCCACAGCCGGAGTCTCTGCCAGGAGAGGGTTGAGGCTCTGGGACTTAATGAGGTCCCCAGCAGAAGCACACCGCACTGAAAATGACAAACGAACAGCATTACAGCCCGTTCCCACAATTACTATCAGTTGGCTATAATATAAATATGCAAATTCCCTGGGCTTGAACTTTAACACCCTCTGTAGAGACCATTCATCTCTTTAAAGTATTAATTTAAGTTGTAAAAGGGCCCATACATCACTGCGTGTCATTTTGAAAACAAATATTAATCAATTTTACCCTCGGAATTGCTCTGGAGGAGGCGGCCCCCAGGACTACGGAGCAAGGAGGCTGCGGAAGAGATTTACATATTCATCCGCGCTTAAGGAAGCCCGCGATAATGCAAGTACAACCCCTGCGCTTGGGCCTGGGGACCTTATCTGCACCACCCGCTGGCGCGCGTGCATTCGCAAGGAGCCGCCACTGACCGCTATCTGCATGACCTTGAACGCGGGGACACAGGCAGAGTTCGGCTCCCAACTTCTCTTTGCCAGGACAGTACATAATATTGGAAAAATTTGGACTTGCCCTTCCTAAACAGGAGGGACAGCTCGGGCCTTAGGGGACCTGAGCCAACCAAGACAGCTCTGAGCTAAGGAGTCAGCCGGCCTCTAGCACCAGCAAGAGTGAAGGGTCTTACAGCAGCTTCTGGTATCAGAGTTGGACAGCAGCCCAGGTGGGGACTCCTGAGGACAGAAGGGAAAAGGGCTTTGAAGTCATGCAGCTCTGGGCCCCAAAACTGCCTCTGTATGCACCTGCCATGTGCATTTGCACCAACATATTTGGCTTTTCTGTGCCTCGCTTCTATTACCTGAGGAATGGGCTGGATATTAAAACTAACAATGTATGGTCATTTCCAGATTTAAAAATTACCTATGGAGATGAGCTGATACAGATAGGAATCTAGAATCAGTGCTGAAATTACATTACGATCACTCTCTCCGGAGCCCACCCCATGCTGGGGATAGAAGCCTGGGATGCCCTACCAGGAAGCTATATCCTCAGACCAGTTATGTTTTATTTTGAGACAAGGTCTTGATGAATTGCCCAGGCTGGCCTCAAAATCGTGACATTCCTGCCTCAGCCTCTCAAATAGCTGAGATTAATTACTCTCTGTGCAGAGCATTGTCCCCACCACCCCTGTTGTCATCTCTCCTTGAAGTGAGTTTGAGAGACAGCAGCCCCTGCCTACCCTGCCAACTGCCTAGATTCTAGTGGCACAAACACATATTGCCTTGCCTGAAAGTCTGCCACTTCTTTACAAGAAGGTGGGACATGCACAGAGCCCCTGGAATGAAATGTACACCTGGGTGAAAGGCTAATGTCCTCCTCATATACAAGGTCTTGCACTCCCTTGGCCTCCCCCAGAGAGATATGACTCCCCAGTGTGGGAAGCACACAGCTCGAGGTCCCTCCTCCTGCAGCTAGGCTTACATGGACACCGCTCACCGCCATCCTGCTGCCAGTGCACAAAAGCAGATCCACCCTCCTTCCCAGAGCTACCCCATAATGGGCTCACACAGTAGCATCCACAGATGGCCTGCGTTCGCACTGGACACTCATAACTGACCTCCACATCTCAGCCCAGAAAACCCTGCTTCCCTTTATGGATCTCCTCAAAATTGAGACGGGCCTGTCTCCCCTGGAGATGGTCTGTGCACACCAAAGGCATCCTCTGGGAATGGGTACACCGACTAGAGAAGCTCATCCACCCTCAACCAGTAACGCTAGGGACCAGCTGGTGTCCACCAGCCACTGGGGTGGCCACAGATCCTGCTCAGCTGAGGAACAGGAGTATCTCCCCATCTTACTCCTCCATGGCAGCATGAAAAAAGTTCACCCATCCCTTCTCAGCCTGAGTTAGGATCCAAGATCACTCAGGTATACAACCACACAACCTCATCCCACAGGTCTAGCTGAACCAAATGAAACATTTACATATGTACATCAAATCATATGTGTACATGCATATGTGTGGAGATTGAACCACATATAGTAGTGTATTGAGCCACAGGTATTATACAGTATATAGAGCAGCATGTGTGCACATGCGTGTTGGATTACAAGTAAGCATATGCACATGTGTGGTATATGGCACATATGTGTGACCACATCTGTGGTCACACATATGTTGGGCCATATATATACACTGCATGTGTACATGTGTGTATTGAACCTTAAGTCAGTGCAAGCGGACACTATGATGGTCTCTGAAAGTATATGCAAAACACAACCAGAGATAACAACAGAAAATAATTAGAGCCATTCGATGGCCAAAGAGAAGGAAATGTACCCAAAACACCTATGTTCAAAATTTCAACTCACCAAGCACTCATCCCACACATGGTTGTTAAAGCCCTCGTCAGGTTGGGGCAAATGTGCCATCAGGAGGCCAGTGGGTGAATCAGGGAGAGAACAGGCAACTCAAGTTCCCACAGGAAACCAGAAGCCATGAGGGGAAGCAGCTGTGATGAATTCAGGAAACCCTAAGTCAAGTCCTTCACTTCTGCCCTGGAACGTAGTAATTAGCATGGTTACACCTGCTACTTAGAGAAACCCAGTTTTGAAAGCCAAGATAACAGAGAAGTGGGAAATCCTAAAAACAGGCATGGTTTTAAGGAGGGTACAGATATTTTTTTCCTGCTAAACAGTACCTTGAAATGTGTTGGCCTTTGCTAAGAAATCTATCTTCAGACGTAAGTCCACACAGGCCCAGAGACCTTGTCAGGAGGTCTCTAAGTTCCCAGCAGCCATTTACATCTGTACAACAGTAGATGTGACCTTGACAAAGTACTTCCTGGGCTTCTGGTTCCTCACATAGAAAACAGGCAGAGTGTCTCGCGTGTCTTCCAATAGAAAACAGGCAGAGTGTCTCGCGTGTCTTCCAACTTGATTGTGAGAAATGAGCCATAGGAAAACGCCTGTGATACTTCCTGAGCACTCATTGTTAGCTATCATTAGTCGTCGTCATCATAATTAATCAGGTACTTTGTTTTATCAACAAAATACATATTTTTCATGTTTAGTGGCAGCACTGAAAATCAAAAGTTAATATAAAAATTTACAACTCCAGTTTCTCTTTTTAAAAAATTCAAACCACCGATTCTCCCTGGTCAGCCTTAGTCCGAGGCATCATGTGGCTGCTGGTGAGTGGTGCCTTCCCCTGCAGAGAGGTGAGTGCCCACACTCCCTACGCAGCCTGTTTGCAACAGTACTGCTGCCTGGTCCAGTCTAAGCCAAGGGTCTGTGGGAACCTCCACCTCCTGCTGGCTTTTGCAGTCAACACAAGGAAAACTGAGGCCTAGAGGGGCTGGGGAAATAGCTCAGCAGTCTAGGCACCTGCCTGGCAAGCACAAGAACCCAGGTTTGATCCCCCAGTACTGCATGCCTTGCCAGGTCTGAAACCAGGTATAGTGGCACACACCTATAATCCCCGAGCTGGGGAGGCTGAGACAGGAGGATCGCTAAGAGTCTGAGCTGCATAGCATGACTCTGTGCCAAATAAATAAATAGAAGATTTTTTAAAAACTGACAGTAAATTGAGGCCCAGAAAGGACCCCAAGAGCCAGGTCCCTATACTCCTGACCCAGAACCATTTACACCTTTCCTTGTTAAATTCGTTAGGCCTCTGGACCAGAGAGAGGCTGCAATCTCAGCTTTCATTTTTCAAAGCTCTAAGAGACCATCCCTTCCTCACTCAGTGTAATGGGATTTCCAAAGATGGATAAGGTCGCCAATTTGGGGTGGGGCTGGGGCTGGGGCTGGGGCTGGGGCTGGGGCTGGGGCTGGGGCTGGGGCTGGGACAGGCGGGTCTGCTGTGTTGGGTTCTCACCTCTTCCACAGGCTCCTACATTCAACATATTACCAATATTAAGGCAAAGTAGATCTATTAGACAATTACCTAAGGGAACTCAGCTGCTACCATAAAGCCAATGAAGTTATGACAGCAGGGCCCAGGAGGAATCAGAGCTGAGTAGAACCTGTCGAGGCTGCTGACAAATGATGATAAAGTGATCGCTGGTGCCAGCGCGCGATGGAAATTGACAAGGTGAGCCTCCCCACCTAATGAACGGATCCAACCCCTGCTCCCAACGAAATGCACAGCAAGTGTAATCTCAATAAGCATCAAAACACATTTGTGTCCACGCTCAGAAGCACAGACACATGGGTAGGAGCTGGAGCCTTGAAAGCAGGGCCCAGCGTTTGATGTGAGGGTGACAGGGAAGGGGCTGGGGCTGCCCCATGCAGAGGATCCTGGCTGCACCTGCCTACAGATACCTCCGCTACCCTCCCTACCCCCCCCACCCCACCCCGTCACTCCCAGAACTGAAATGAGGCTCAGGTGGCACCGACGTCACTGAGCCTTGAACCTCACAGAGAGCAATTGTCTCGATGACTCCTATTAAGTGTGTGCCACTCTGGATTCTTATAAAGTAATGTCAGTTACAGAACAATACCCGCCTGCCAGACAAGACACAGTAGAGAAACAAGGCGGGTGGTGTGGGGGTGGGGGGAGAGACACCCCCACAGCCCACCCTTGGAATACAATGCACCAGCTGCACATTAATAAATATGTAATGTTTGATTAGAAATATGTATAGTATTTTTCCCTCCCCAAATGCCGGCTCGCCCTCAGGCGGAAGATGGGATCTGGCCCACACTGACGGGTTTCTTTCTTGCTTGCTTTGAAAATACAAACTCAAATGTTTTCCTGTCCCAGCTGTTTCCCATTGTTGCTGTTTATCAGCTTGAAGGATGAACAGTGGAATAAAAAAACACACTCGCATTTCAAATGTGCCAGTCAGTCACTCCATTGTTCAAAGAAGAAAGCTTAATTGTCTGTGCTGGCAAACTTCTTTTTGGTGAATGTCCAGGTTTTAAGAACAGCTATTCAGCTGTGCAATTTGTTTAATACATGCAGAGAAAAGCATATAAAATCACACGTTTTTTTTCGGGGGGGGGGATTAAATAAGGGGGAAAAGAAGAATTTTGGAAAAAGAATGAGTCACACATTGAAGTTCTCCAACTTGCCCCCACCAGGCCCAACTTTCTGCATCCTCCATCGTGTCCCCCGAGCTCCCAATGGTGGCTGAGCTTGGTGGAGACAAACAGCTGAGCTGACACAGCCCAGGCCACAGAAACCTCAGATGGCGCTGTCCACAATCCACTGTCCCAGCTGGTGGCACCACTTCCATTCCATTCCAACAACCGCTGCTTCCTAGGACAGAGGCGCAGCCTCGGCCAGCAATGCCTGGAGCCTCGTCTGGAAAGTGTGCTCTGGATTTGAAACTCCAGTAGGAGAGGTTCCTGTGGGTAATGTTAGTTATGCTCAAAGCGAACAAGACCCGCCACTTCTCCTCACCTGCCAAGATGGGCTCATGAGTCCCTCTGATTTCAGGACAAGCAGGATTTGTGGTTGCCTGGTTAGGCTTGGCAGAGAAGCCCTTTATTTCATCTACACCCCCAAAAATGCCAGGAATGCAGTTTATAGACAGTTCTGCCTGGGGTTGAACATGCTCGGCTCACCCCACAAAGGGACACGGCCCCAGGAGTTTCCCTGTTGAGGCTGGATAGTTGGGGCCCAGAGGATGCTTTCCAGTAGCTGGAGGAGCATCCTCAATGTCCTTCCAGGCTCAGGGGTCTAAAAAATTGTCCATAAAATGTAGGCAATGGAAAGAATAACTGGGATGGGGGAAAGAAGGAAGGATATGTATGTACCGTACCATATGTAATTGCACTGCTAATGTCTATTAGCTCATTGAAAGGAGCAGTTAGTGCTTACACGGTTTGATCAGTCTTCCATGCCTGCATCTGGGGATCTGAGCAACTACCTCAAACATAATAATATGCAATATAATAACCACTGTTAATTTCCTACCTTGTTTTGAAATTCTGTACTGTTTTTATTATTTTATTATTGTCTTTAAAATTAAAAAAAAAACTGTAGATAATGACTGTTCAAGTCTTATGTGTGGGAAAGGAAGGTAAAATTTTGAGCATGATGGCGCCGAGGACACCATGGCACAATGGAGTGGCCAAAAAGGAAGCATCACAGTACCCAGCAGGTGGCAGCAGGCCCCATCTCAGCCTCTCCACCTCCCCCACAAGGCCTTGCCTCCACCGTACCTTTCTACAACTAGAACGACGATGCATGCGACCATTAGCACCCCAGCCTGGCTCATAACACTCTTCCCCCAGTTTTTCAGCATTCTGCCTGTCATTCCCATGGGTCACTCACGGTGGACTCCTCACGGCCACCCCATGAGCCTGAAACCACGCTTCTGCTGGCCATCAGAGCATGCGCAGCTCAGGAGTATGCGCGTGCGCAGCGACTGCCGCTGCTCATCTACAAGCCACGTCCAAACCCCATTCATGCTCCACCTCAACCATGTGATAAGAATCCCAGGTGGACAACATTATCCAGAATCTTCCTAAGATTTCCCAGCTTCCAGGCCAGCGCCTCCTCGGAGAGCTCTGGACTGTCTGGGACTGTCTTAGGGACTGCACATCTGACGCAAGAACTGGCCTCTGGGGGACACAGCAGCTCCATTTCCCAGTCTGCTCTCCCTCTCCCCAACAATGATCTCCATCCCACCCCTCTGGAGCCCCTGGGCTCATCTCCATTCTTCCTCCTCCTGACAGCTCTGAGAACACTTATGGTAACTGGTTTTAGATGACACCTGGCTTGGCGGAGAGCTGCCCAGAACTCTGATAAAACATTATATTGAGTATGTGCACCAACGCCCCCAGAGGAGGCCAGCAGCAAGTCTGGATGGGCCAGGTGGAGAAAACACCCTCTCAGAATAGGCCGGCATCACCCCATTGTCCCTGCCAGGGAGGAAAAACACAGAAGGCAAACTGGTCTCTTGTCCAGGAGATAGGACATGCTCCTGCTGCTGCCTTGGACCTCAGAACTTCAGGCTCAGGCTTTGGACTCCAGGGCTTATACCAGTGGCCTGCTCCCAATGCCTCAGTGGCTTTTGGACACCTCCTGAGAGTTACACTGCCACCTTTCCAGGTTATCAGGCCTTCTGGTTGGGACAGAACCACCCTGTGGGCATCCTAGAGTCTCCAGCTGCAGATGGCCTGGGATGGGACTTCTCAGATGCAGGGATCATGTGGGCCACTTTCCCTAATCAATCTGCTCTTATGTATCTATGTACACGTCCTGTTGCCCTGCCTCCCTGAAGATCCCTCACCAATCTAACATAGCAGGAACAAAATGGAGGGATCACAGCTAGTTTTCTACTGCCAAGCCTGTGACCAGGCACACCCCCCTAACCTGCCTGGTTAAAGGCAGCCAGACCTTGAAGCCCAGCCCCTCACCCTCCCCAAGACTTTCCTGTATCTCCTACCTTGCCTGCTCTGCTGGCCCTTTCATCTCCATGGAATTATGCCTTCATCTCTCTTGAGTTAAGAAAAATGAATTTGTAAAGGGTTAGATCCAGGGGACAATCAACTCTGCCTATCTACCTGTTCTTCTGCATCAAAACCCTGAAAAGAAAAGCCACATTTTAAAAGGAAAAGTTAAATCTCTAAACATACTGGAAAAACAAGAGCTTGTCCATAATTCCTAGAAGACAGGAAGCAGATGGGAATGGCTTGGCTGACCTGGAGAAAACCACAACCAAATCACTGCAGCCAGAGCTGCTGAGAAAGTGAAAAGACTCCAAAGTACTCTTGGTTGAAAGTAAACAAACACAAAGGACAGGGAGCAGATGATTGGCAGAGAAATCAGGCAAATAGTTCCACGAAGACCCACTTTCACTGGCATGGAAGGAGCCCACAGCTGCCGTGTACACAACAGGAGGCTGCGGCAGCATTTAACCTAGGCCAAACCCTAAGGACGCACACCAAAGAAGGGGAGCTCACTTCTGTGGGGTAATATGGGCAGCTGCACTGAGGAGCAGGTAAGTAACAGAAAATTCCTTTTATTCCAGCCAAAAGAATCCTGTCATGATGTAAGTACGATTCCAGAAACTATATATATAACTAGGAATAAACCTACAAAGAAATGTTCAGGACCTATGTGAAGAAAACTATAAACATTTACTGAGAGACATAAAAATAAGACCTAAATAAATGGAAAGGCATAACCATAGACCTGGATGGAAACACTCTGTATTGTAAAGATGTCAGATCCCATCAAATCAAGCCATAAACCCTGTAACATCCAAATCACCATCCCTACAGGACCTTTTATGGAACTGGACAAATGATGCTAAAATTCACTTGAAAAAGAAAAATGCATGAGAATAGCCAAGAAAAATTTGAAAAAGAAAGAGTCAGTTTGGTATTTGTTCTACTAAATATTGAAAAAGAAAACAAAGTATTTGAAAGAACACGCAGCTGATGGGATTAGGCAAAGAAACCAAAGAAGAGGAATAGAAAGAACAGAAATGAAGAAACTCATATTTATGTAAGAAAAATAGGGAAGTAAAAAAAAAAGAAAAATAGGGAAGTGATGAAAATTTCAATACATGAAATTATGAAATGTATCTTTCCATTTAAAACATAAGAAAGGATCCCTACAGCGTATCACGTATAAAAGTAAACTCCCACTGTGTTAAGAATCTAAATATAAAAGAAACCTAGAAAAATTTTAGAGGATAATATCGCCTATGTGAATTTGAATAATTTTAAAATCATGTATTGTGAAATTATGACTACATTAGAAAAGTAACAAAATGTCCATGTTACATGCAAATATTAAAGTACCCCCAAAGTGAGGTATGTAAAAATGTGTGGAATTTTTGTAAAACAAGTGAGCAAAGTGATCTAAAACTGCTTAGATGAGCGCAACATTATAATGTCTTTAGCTGATTAAAAAAAAACATTACCTTTACCATTTCCTTGTGAGATTAATTGTTATATCTCTGTTACAGCTTCCTACTAGTGATAATGTGTCTGGTGTGCGTGGTCACTAGTGAATGCTATTGTTAATAGTAACTGAACTTGTGATTTAAAATATTTTAAGCTTTTAATGCAGTCATCTATTAAAGAGTAGTAGTAGGGCTAGAGTTTGTGCTAAAAACAAAAACAAAGACACCCACACTAATGCACATGCATGTCTAAAAATTAGTAGCTCGGGCTACAGAACAGAGGGAAGGAAAATATTTTGAAGACCAAAGCCCACCATGGTGTGCGGACAATTTAGGAGTGCATGTATGGTATCAGAAATGCTTCCGGGGGCAATGCCATGAGATTGCACGGGAGAGAGCAGGGAGCAACCAGCTACCACCTCATAGGGAGCTACTCTGGAGTCCCGCTAGCTTTGAATCATCTGGCGTCTTCAGAGTGGTATGTTCTTCCTGCAGCCCCTGACTGGACCCCATCTGAGCCGGGCAGGCGACAGCTCCCACCCAGGTCTTCTCTGGAGAACTGTCTTCAGCTGTTGAGAGACACTTTGACCTAGAAAGTAAACCTCAGCAAGGATGGCTCTTGACCTGCGACTGATCAAGGGTTCTGAAAGATCCTGGTGTCAAGGTAAGGGACAAACAGTGTGATTTATGTTTCAGAGCTCCCTCCCACATCATGATTCAGACCAAGAAAAGGCTTTGATTGAGGTTGGCTGTACTTCTCTCTCTCTCTTTTTTTTTTTTTTTTTTTTGCTTGCTCTGCTTAATTCTCTCCTTGACAAGTTTTATTTTTTCCTGTGAAAAAGACTTGCTTAATGAATCACATACTCCCTGAACCTCTATCTCAGACTGTTTCCAGGGAACCTGGATGTACGTAGCTGACACAGGAATGGTCCTAGGAAGCAGACTAGCTGGATGGGACTGCAAACATGCTAGTTGGCTGCAAGGCATGATGAGTGAACTTCAGAGGAGGCCATGGCACGCTGCAGCAGCTCAGATGCTGAGGCTTCCACCTGTACCACACCTGTGATGCAGAGCATGATAAGGAGGTCCACTGCCTCATGCAAGAGATTTGATGTTTGAAGGCTTAGAATGGGTTCTTGGAAAGAATGGAATTAGGTGTCCATTGATAAACACCATGGATGCCTTAAACAAGCCATCGAGATAGCTCAGTGTACTAAGCACCTGCTTAGGCAAGTACAGGGACCAGGGTTTGATCCCTGGCACCACACGCTGGGCTGACCCTGCCCCCCAGGTGCACTGAGCCAGCCACCAAGACTGGTCATAGTGGCACATGACTATAATTCCAGCACTGGGGAGGCTGCAAACAGGAGGATTGCTATGTGTACAAGTTGTGTAGTGAGCTGTGTATCAAATATATGATAGATAAATAGGATGAAAGAGACAGACAGACAGACAGACAGACAGACAGACAGACAGACAGACAGACAGACAGACAGAAAGAAAGAAAGAAAGAAAGAAAGAAAGAAAGAAAGAAAGAAAGAAAGAAAACACAGGTAGGCTCTGGGCAGTCAATCACAGTGTGGGGTGAAACACGTTATCCCAAAGTCCCCTGAACTATTCTGATTCCCTGAAGCTGGGACCAGATGTGGCCCTCTGTCTACAGACTTAAAAGGCAGAGAAGCAGAACTTAAGGGTAAGGCTGAAACAACTTCAGAGAAACCTCAATTCTAATTCTCATCCTAAGCAAGTTTTCTACAACAAATTTGGCTTTTGCTAAGGCAGGTATGGGACTCTAGAATGTGCAGTAAGAACATCAAAGTCCATCCATTAGCGAGCCATGAATTCTCTGGGCAGACATGGCCATGGCCACTGTTAAACCAATGCAGTTTTTTGCTACTGCCTCTCTTGGTCACCAGATTAATTTTCAGGGTCAAGTCTCAGTATGTCAACTGTGATGAAACTGCTAAGGGATGGAAATGTTTTTCAGTTTGAGAAAAGAAAAGAAAATCCTGAAGACTTTCACTGGCAAAAGTGGGAGAGGATGCTCAGTAGTGGATCCAGAAGGTGTGGGCCAAGGGAGGAGCACCAGTTGACAAGACACCCTATCCTTTGACATAGGACTTAATCTTCTGATGACATTTCCAGAAGAGGAGCCTGTTATACAGCTATGAAGACCCTGAGCTTTGGGAAAGGGATGTCCCATAGGAAATGAAGCAGAGATGCCAGAGCTCTATCGCTAATGGCAGAAAAGATTGACCAAGCTCCACCCAAACTGCAGTTCCTGGGCCAAACACAGCATACCTGCAAGAGACAATGAACACAGCCACAAATATGTAGTTTGACATTTTTAATCTGATAAGAAATTGTACATTTACAAGCTGTGCTAGTTTCCTAAGACTGTTGTAACAACTTGTCACAAACTTACTGTCCTAAAACAATAGAAATATGTTCTTCTATAGTTCTAGAAGATAAAAATCTGAATTCAGGGTGTCATCAGGGCATATTTTCTCTAGAGACTCTGAGAAAGACTCCTTTCCTGTCTCTTCCACTTTCAAATGACTGCAGCCACCCTTGACATTTCTTGACTTTGGGACCTCACTACAATGCCTGCCCCATCTTCACATGGCCATCTGCCCTCTGTATCTGTTTCTCTTCTAAGAATACTTTACATAGGACTTATGGCCCACCCTAATGCAAGATAAACTTATCTAGGACCTTTAAATTAATTGTATCCTCAAAGGCCCTTCCAAACAAGTTCACACTCCTGGGTGGTAGATGGGTATATCTTGGGGTGGGGGGGCAGCAACATTAAAACCACTACACATACTCATCACAAATGAGGATTAAGAGCTATTTGCGTGTGCATCCAAAGGATAATAGTACTCATCTACCCTTTGGCCCTGGGTATTCTGCTCTCTGCTATGATATACTCTAACATGATGTAGACAATCTAGATATTTCTCAAAGAACCTGACCTTAGTTCCCTATTTCAGTGATACCATGTTAATTGGGTCACATGAACAACAAGCAAGTGTTCTGAGTGCCTTGCTAAGATACACGTTTTCCAAAGATGGGAATTCAGAAAGTCAAGATACACACCAGCAAAGTTTTTGAGGGACCAGTAGTCTGGTACAGTGAAGCATCCCTGCAAAAACAAGCAACAAAATGTTGTACTGCATACCTCCTACAACTAAGAACAAAGTTTAATGATGGGTTAAGCCATTTGGGCTTGGAAGAAGCATACATCCATGCTTGGAAACTTGCACCTGTCCTTTTTTTAAAATGTATTTTAGTACAGGGACTACAGGATCTCACTACAAAGATCACTACACTCATAGTGATCCTCCTGTTTTCAGCTTCCCAAGTGCTGGGATTATAGGCATGCTCCACCACGCCTAGTCTCAGTGGCTGTCTCAGCATGTACTGGGGCCAGGCAGACACGGCCTGCTAAGGATCAAATCCTGGTTCCTATGCCTGTCTAAGTAGGTGCCTTAGTCTGATGAGCTATTTGGCCAGCCCTTGCACATGTCCTTTCAAAGAGCTATGTGAGAAGATGTTGGTCTTGAAAAACTCAAAGCAAGAAAGGGCTGTGTAGCACATCCAACTTCCAGTGTAATTTCTATAGCTTAGGCTCTAAACCAGAAGTATTTTCCCAGCATCCTCTCTAGTATTGACATTAAAAAATGACTTCAGCATCTACCTTTAGAAACTAGAAAATGGACAGAAAATGAAATTTAAGTAGAAGGAAATAACAAAGATCAAGAAAGAAATCAATAAAAGAATACTAGAAAAAAATCCATGAAACAAAAATCTGGTTCCCTAAAAAGATCAATATTTTCAATAAAACTCTGAACAGAATGATCAGGAAAAAAGAGAAAATGCAAAATATTAGAAATGAAAGCAGGCGCATAACTATAAAACTCATGGGAATTAAAAACATAATATTACGGATGGCTGCGCTAATAAATTTGGTAATTGAGATGAAACTGAAAATATCTTAAAAGAAATAAACTATTAATACTTATTTTGTGAGACATAACTTTCCATGCAATCACTAAAGAAATTTGATTCATACCATACCTTAAGGAAGAAACACTGCTTGTCAAGGAAATAGAAATGAAGATTACACTTGCTAACTCACATGTAGGCTGCCATTGCTCTGATATCTGGATATCAGGGCAAACAGAGCTGAGATTAAGATGTAGCTCAGAGGTACAATGCTTCTCTGACATGTGCAAGGTCCTGGGTGTAATCCCAGCATCACACACACAAACACACACACACATACACACACACACACACACACACTCACCAAGGAGACATAGATACTGAAGAAAGCTATAAAGCAGTACCTCTCTTGGACCCAAAATGAACAAATATAATTCAGCAATATTTAAAAAAAAACACTACAGATTCAACACAGCAACCAAGTCCAGTGTGTGAGTGACACCTCCCTGGGTGCACCAGAAATGCATTCAACCCAGCAACAAGGTCCAACATGTGAGTGGAACTTCATCCATCAGACAGGCCCAGTGTGGAAAATTGGTGCAGAATTTTCTGAAGAGAGACTAGAAACAAGACCCACCCAGCTGATCCAGGAGCAGAACATCCTGCCAGAGTGGCACAGCAGGTTCACCTCCAAGGGCTGCAGCAGGAAGAAGTGGAGCTCAGCAGCCAGAACCAAGCCACACCCACCTGGATGAGCTAGAACTTGGTAGATCCAGACCTGGTGCTAAGGTAAGAATGAACTCTACCACAGCTCTACACCAAAGATCAGAAAAGAGTGCTATTCAAAAGACAAAGAGGAGGAGCAAAATGCAGTCTCAGGCCTCAAGCCTACCCAGAAAAAATGCAGGAGACAATAGCATGGAAGAAATTAGAAATCATACACCTGAAATCTCTGAGATAATAGCATCCGAAGTAAAGAAACAAGTGCAGAAAGGTATAGAGGAAATCAGATCAGAAATAATTTCTGAAGTAAAACAAGAAATGATAACTATAAAGAAAGACATACTAAGTACTTTTAAAGAAGATACTGATTTAAAAAATACAGGAGAAAGAAAAATGATGGAATTCTTAACTGAGCAATATGGGAAAGAAATACAATGCATGAAACATTCAAAGTGCTATACAGGAAGTTAAAACCTCAATCAAAAGCTGGGAAACCCCTTTCAATGAAAGTGAAAATAGACTTTCATACCTTGAGGACACCATTGCAGCTAGTGAAAAGGTAAGAAAAAAATCTCTTAAAAACAGTGGTCTTTACAGGCTGGCTTTCTATGAATCTTTTGGTCTGACCTCTGACCAGAACCTGCTCTACAGAAGTGCCAAAACTGTTCCAGCACTTTGCTCATAGGCGACATCTCAAACCTTTTCTATTTCTTCCCATAAGCCTTTCCCAAAGGCTTATAATCCACATGGTCAGGTATAGCCACAGCAACTACCCCACTCTCCTGGTACCAAATTCTGTCTTAGTTACTATTCTGTCATTGCTGGGACACATACCTGACACTCAAGCTTAGGGAAGGAAAGGTTTATTTAGTTCATCGTTACTGGAGGTTTCAAGACGCTGCCCCTGCTTTACAGCGTCTGGAGGAGAGGCTGGGGCGCTCCCCTGTCCAGGATGATTCACTCCATACTTCTGAGAGGCTGCCACCTTCAGGGTGGGGGGCAAACCTCTGACAACATGTGCTGTCAGTTTAACACTTCATGCCTCTCTTGTCCACACCCCATCAAGCCCCACCCCTGGAGCCATGTGCTTGACAGCCCCATGATTTACATGAGGCTTTGGGGGACAACTAGATACAAAACACAACACACGACATACTAAAACTTTGTGTGATATCCTATTCCCAAACGGTGAGAAGTTCTGGTCATATATTTGCCATTCCAGTGTTTATGTTATGTTTTATTCTTAGCAATTCTTTACTACCATGAAAACTTCTTCTTAGTCAATATTTTTGTATATATTAACCTATTCAAATCCTATGTGAGTATTTTGAATTGATTACAGATTCGTACATATGATACACGATGTTCTGGCCTCCAAGTTGGACTCATGACTTGATTTGAATTTTGGAATATTGCTTTGAAATATTTCATTTAATTTTTAATTAATTCATATTTAATTAATTTTCTGAATATTTTAATTATAATTTTTGTTTTATGATTCATACTGTATCTTTGGCTTACAATCTACTTATAAGACACATGGTATGATATTTTCTCCTAGTAGAAACTTTAAAAAGAAAAAATATATATATGAAGAGCACATCAGTGACTGCCAGAGACTATGAGTGCTACCAAAAGGCATTAGCTGAAAAAGAAGAAATAAGAGGACAATTTCTGGTTACAAGCAGTGCTCCATCCTTAACTGGGACTAATATGCAATTATAAATATTTTCAAAGTTCATTCACTCATGCACTTCTTTTTTACAATGCTGTGTATCAAACCCAGGGCTTCAAGCGTACTTTGGAAGCACACTAGGACTGAGCTACACCCTCACTCAACTGTTGCTTTTTAAAGATGTTTACTGTGTGTATGTTATGCCCCAATAAGCCCAGAAAAAATGAAAAATTTAAGAAGTTCTAACTCCATACCAGCCTCTAAGTTGATGCTATTCTCACAAAGTTGTAATCCTTTGTGATTTATTCTGCATGCTTCTAAGACCAGAGCTGAAATCAATGAATGGGAAAAAGATAGGAAAGTAGAAGTAAACTCATTATGGCATCCTCTATCTTAGTCTCCTTTATCTTGCTATCACAGAAAACCATAGACTGGATTATTTACAAAGCAAAAAAGTGTTAGGGATCTAACTAAGATCTCCAACTGCCTGCATGAAGGATACAATGAAAGGATAAAATAAGAAACAGAGATAACCTAGTAAGGCATAAAGCAGCCTTGAGAGGTCAATGCCTCAGGGTGGGCAAAAACCAGGACTCTCCAGCTTATAACTGTTTTATTAGCCAGTGCGTGGGGAGGAGTAGGGAGCAATTCTGGGACCAGTAGGGGCAACGTCTATGGGCTAGTAAGCAGCAGAGAGCATTTAAGCAAGACTGACATAAAGGGAAATAAGGAAAACGTAGTTTTTCCAAGTGAGATTCTTTACTACTGCTACTACACTGCTTTAAAGATCCTTGTTGTCCTCAGAATGTCTTATCTAGCTCTGTGAGCACCACCGTGTCACTAGCCATGACCAGAAGAAAGTGGGGAATTTCCTCATTCCATTCTGACTCAAAGATCA
>PVKN010004250.1:23799-34290 GCA_004027915.1 Capromys pilorides
GACTGTAGGTATTTGAAACCTCCAAAAGAAAAATCAAGGACAAGGGAGACCACTGTAATTCGCTTTAAAAACTGATGTAGAAATAGGTGTGAGCAAGACAATTATAAGAAAGTATAAGAAATCTAATATATTACATATATTCAGATTGCCTCATAAACATGTCACTGAGCCTTTTAAGTTGAAATTGGATATAACCAGCTGACATCATGGATATGATTTATAAAAGAAAGTTAACACTGATTCAAAACTGCTGTAAAATTCACCCCTCCTAGCTCTTCCAAAGGGATTTAATAGTGGAAATTCAAGGTTTGTGGTTAAGACCAAATAATACTCATAACTGGGTGCCAACCAATGGGGGTGACAAAGAAGCAAGATGGGTTGGCCCTTCCCCATCTCTATCAGCTCATCGCCTCATCCTGATGTTGGCAAGGAGGCTTTCTGATTCCTAGACAAAGTGTGTATAAATACTTCCTCAATTCTCTCTCTTCTCATAAGAGCTGTTCCTACAAACAAAATTCCAAATTCAAGGCAAAGGCCCAAGGAGAGGGGCCACCAGGTGAGGGAATGCTCTGGTAGGTGGGAAGTCCTCATTAAAACTGAAGAGCAAATCCCCACTCGATGTAAGATGTTGCTCTCCACACCCACAGAGCTCAACTCATGTTTGGTATTCACCCATTCAAGTGCCACACCACCTCCATCACCTGTAAATTCACTCCGTCACCCCCAGAGTACTTACTAAAGACCTACTAAGGGCCAGACTCTAGACCAGCTTTTGCTTTCTCACCTACATAATATAGCCAGACATCACCAGCGTAGTGTTGGAAGAACTATTTGCATTGTCCACAGAGTCAGTGTTTTTGGAACACGCCACCTCTCTGTTCCTTTCTCCTCCTGTTATCACAGGGACTGAGAGTTCCTTCTCCTAAAACAACACAAGTCTTCATTTTTTCTGGAAGACAGAGTGCATGCACCCGGAAAGACCCTCCCTTCACACCACAGGCTGCAGGCTTGATCAGTGACCTGGCTTTAAAACCCTGCCAAGTGAGGACTAGGGGTGGGACAGCAAGCTCAGGGGCTACTAGAGTCCTCTGCTGCCCCTGTTGCCCTACCAGAAAATAGGCCCTAACATGACAGCTCTTCTAGTTTTTCAGGAGATCCAGACTATATTCGAAATCTTCCATTTTTAAAATACTGGTGTATTTATCAGGAGAGAGAGTTAGAGAGGGGATGGTGAGGAGTTGGCTCCCCCAAGCATAGAGGCAGAGCAGTGCCCAGTCAGACCTCTGCAAGCTGGAGACCCCACTTAAACTGCAGTGTAATTCAGGCCAGCCCCACAGGTCAGAGGACCAGGGAGCCTAGCCTGCGAACCCAGGCTGAGGGTGGCAGATGAGAGGAGATCCCCAGCTAAAACAATAAGGCAAGAAAGGAGGAGCTAATTCCTCCCTTTTTCACCATTTCTTCCCACAGGTCCTCAGTGGATTGGGCTATACAGGCCCATGATGAGAGTTTGGGGAGAAGGGTCATGGGTCATACTCCACCAAGCCCACAGATTCAAGGACTCCTCTAGGAACCCCCTCCCTGGCACACACAGAAATAATACACAGTCTGGACACCCAGTGACTCAGGCATGTTGACACGTGAAATTAATCACCACAGCTGAAAACTTGTCACACTGATTTGCAAAGGCCAAGGCGTCATGGAGCCCACAGCTGCCACTCCAGCCATAGTCTTCAGCCTCTGTGGCTTCACCGGGCTGGTGTAGAAAGTCCACAGAAACAGAGGTAGAGACGCAGGCCACCCACTTTCACCTCTGCAGCAGCTGGGCCCTTGGGCTGACCCACTAGCATCCTCTCCGCTCTCCAGCGTATCCTATATCTGCCACCATTGCCCATCCCTGTCCTCCCAGGTAGCCACAGGTCAGAACTGAAGGTGCTCGCTCTGTACAGACACTGAGCTGCCGTGAGCAGAGCAAGGGCAGGACCACGCACTGTGACCTTCAGAGCTTTCAGTGATAAAAGCAGCTTGCTGCCGCACACATGCCCTAGTCCTAAAATCAGGAGATCGGCATGGTACATTATTTATAATTTTCTACAGAGAGGACTTGTTCCTTCTCCCCTGGTTTTACTTTTTACTTATCCAATCATTTATTCATTGGTATAAACCCATGAATACTTTTTCTTTTTTTTTTTTGAGACAGGGTCCCACTATGCAGTTCGGGCTGGCCTTGGGCTCACTTTGTAGCCCAGGCTGGTCTCCAACTCACAGAGATCCTCCTGTCTCAACTTCCCAAGTGATAGGCATATAGGCATGCACCACCACGCCTGGTTCCACAGCCGAGACAGTGTGCCCAGGGATCCAGGCCTGGCACAGCATGTGGGACCAGAGATGGATCTCAGGTGCTAGTGCTGGCCAGACAGGCGCCTAGGCCTCTGAGCTATCTCCCCAGTCTATGAATACTTATGCTCTTTCTTGGTGTTATAATCCAGTATTGTAGCTATTTATTTTGTTGCTCAAATTGTCCCAGATTTTTGTTCTCAAAAAAATGTTTCAGGATAAAAAGCCACCACTACTAAAGGAGCCTGGAGTCAGACATGAGTTGCTTGAGATTATTAAAATCATTCCCTCACCCTAGTCTCCCTCATTGGAGGAGGAGAATTCAGGAAGCCACAATGAGCTCTACTCCTGAGAAGAGTGCATGAATGACAGCTCTTCCACTTACAAGAGCAAGACGTGGACAGAGCCCTCATCCAGATATTGATAAAATGGGCCAATTACGATTCCTAACAATACTTTCTACTTTCAAAATGTGTCACAACTCAAGACAGTATCTGTAAAGGTTTCAAAACTCCCCCTGGCACCCAGAACCCACCCAGTAGTCACCGGCTATGGTGTGGACACACATCCAGGAGCTAAGTGTGTGCAGAGGTCATGCCCACTGCCTTTCTCTCCACCAGTTCTGATGCTCAGCAAGAGCAGTGGGGCACAGCCCGGAGGAAGAGAAGCATTTGGAGGCGGCAGGCCTGAGCTCTAGGACAGCCACCTCTAGCCTGGGCGTCTGTGGCCAGCTGAGCCCCTGCCCCAGGCCTGAATGGAAGGCTCAGGAAGTAACTGTCTTGCCTTCCTCGGGTGTGAAAGAGGTTGGAAAATGACCCTGGTCTGGGCCACAGTTGCATCTACCTGATCCTAAAAGTTGTCCCCTCAGGCAGAGGATGAGTGCCTTCCCTTGTCCTGGTCTATCTGAGGGGCCCTGCTGCAGGCTTCAGCCAGCTCACAAGACCCCTATCTGTTTCTTCCATTCTGCCCCAGAGCCCTGGCAGAAGCTGGATGAAGGGAGGGACCTCTACTCTGCAGTGAAGCCACTTGGCCTATCCTAGGCACCTGCTAGCCAGGGTGGCAGAGATAGAGAGACATAGAAAACAGAGGGGTCCCCAAGGCGCTCCTGTCCACTCCATGCCCATCTTCCGAGCAGTGCCATGGCTGGGGGCTCATTTCACAGCCCTGAAGGCCACAGCTGTGCACAGGTGTGCACCAAGGCCACAGTTAACCTCTCAAGCTAACAAGGTGAATAAGTTTCTGATTACAGACTCAGCCTCAGTCTGGCCCTCCCCTGGGAACTGCACCCTGCCCATCAACCCACTGGGTTGCCATTTCTCTGGGGTGAGGGAGAAGCCAGAGGGAGAAACTAGAGGTCCCAGAGGGAAGGGGCCATCTCTTTCCCCTCCTCCACACCTGTTCTTGCCACCTAGGTCTTGTTCTTGGGGTGCACTGGGGGTATGCACTCAGCACTCCTCTGAGCATCCCAACTCTTCCTCAAGGCCCCCACCTCACTCCTCTAGGAAGTCCTAAGGGCCGGATGTGAAGATCTCTGACAGATTCTCTTTGGCTTGAGGTTGGATGCTTAGCCAGGACATCCTAGGTAAATGACTTTGTATGATGGAAACACGTAGGCCTACTCCTGGGGATGTGTGCGTGTACATAAAGCACTTGGCCTTCGGTGAGTGACCAGAAGCTGATAGGCCGTGTTGGTTCTTCTCCTTCCAGTCAGACCTTATAGGGCACCCCAAGCCAGCCCCACGTCATTCCCTCAGCAAGCTCATGGCAGTCATGGCACAGCAAGAGCCTGAGAGCCAGTGCTGAACAGAAGCTACAGGACAGCTGCCTTGGCGTTTGCTACCTGGTGTGTGAGACGGGTGGCTGTCGAAAAGTCACAGAGACAGAAAATGTCAGCTGGGATGGGTCCCCAGCCCTGGAAGGCCTGAGGAGTCAGGAGGGTAGGGGTGCCTGAGCCAGTCCCAGGATGCTGAGGGATGAGCTCAGGGCCCAGCATCCCAGAGCCTGGAGGGGGGCCTGTAAGTGGAGGGAAGTGGGGCTGGAGGGACAGGTGCCTGCCAGTAATACGGTGAGCATCAGAGCACAGACAGCAAGTAACTGGGACCACTGGCTCAGGCTAGAGGACAAGGCCAGCCACCCATGGGCAACTAACCTCTGGCTTGTGTCTAGAACATTCTGCCCCATCCAACCTCGCTGCCACCGGGGAGTCCCCATGCTCCCGATTCATTACCTGACATAACTAATTGTCTGGTGACATTTCCCATATTATAGACAAATGTGAATTATGGGCCCAGCTGTTCCCCTTCTTGTCACCAGGAATCGGTTGATAAATATGTTTATTTGAGGTCAGCCTGGCCTCATCCATTAGAAATATTGTTTTTCTAAACATTACATTGATTTAATTTAACTCTAATCAATTTAAAATGGTTCTGACAATTAACAAAAGCTTCAAATATGACCTTAAAGTAATAGGATTCATTAGCTATGTTTAGGATTAAACTTACCCTAATAGGGCAATTTTTCTTCCAAGAGTATTTGGTAAGCGACTAGTGGTCAGTCAAAATGAAATCAATTATTATAAATTATACAGTTAAAGTTGATTATATATCCCCTGCTAATTTGTATAAATAAGGGTCTCCAACAATGGGAGTAATTTATTAATAACTATCTCTCCCCCAGCCCGGATCACACTTCATGTTACAGCTGCCAGGGCATCTGTAACCCATGAAGTATTATTTTCCAGGGCTGATCTCGATGTATGCTAATTAAACCCATAATTAATTGAAACAGTTATAGTTAAAGACACAATGCTGGCGCCCTTTGCCCTATTATTCATGACAGTCAACCCATTCAAAGAAAATCTGATCAAAAATTCATACGCCAGCTCCGGCACCGCAAAAGGAAGATGATCATGAACAAAGTGGTGTTGACATGACAGCTGGTGTGCTGGGGAGGGCGGCGAGCAGCGGAGCGCAGGCCTGCCAGGGTCTGCCTTTCCCACCCTGCCACCCCAGCCACTGCCCAAATGAAAGGGACGTGGGCCTGTAGGGTAGCCGAGCAGCAGGTCTCAGCCAGGGCTCATGGAACAGCCAACAAGGTGTTTAAGAGAGGAGACTGCCACAAGCTTATGAATGGAGAACCCTTGATTCTCTGGGAAATTCCTGAATTGTTTGAAAAATCAGAGAATCAAGGGTTCTTCATTCATAAGCTTGTTCCTATGCCCACCTAGCCCTCTGTTCTCCCCTTCCATTACCTGCCTGGCCCCAAATAGCTTGAAAGCCCTGGGGTCCAGGACACCTCATTCGGCAGGTGGGCAAACTCAGTCCCACATAGACCCAGTCTTGCCAAGGAGTGTAGTGTGTGCAGAGTCCAGACATCCAGGGTCGGGTCATTTCACAGAGAATCTGTGGCACATAGGAGGTAGACAAGCCAGGAAGCAGACACCGTCCCTGAGCAGCTGGTGAGGGCTGGCGAAATAGCTCTTTGATCCAGTGACCCAAAGCCTGAGACTCAAGAGACTTTGAGGTACTGGCGTGAAAAGGGCCAATCTGAAAGCAACAGGCTGAATCTGTGCTTCTTTAGGCTGGCCCCAGATTCTTTGTGATGTGCTAGGGCAGGGTGAAGGAAATTCCCCTGAGGTATATAGAAGACACGGCATGCGTGCAAGCCTCTTCACAGATAGGATCGGAAAGGTCCTGAGAACCATGACAGCAAGGATGAAGCAGAACTTTCACTTGGAAATGCCCTGCAAACCAACTGGAGCCGTGCAGCCCTCAGTAAATCACTCTGTCTTCCACCAAACACAAAGTGCTGAGGATGACATGGCCTGGGGTCTTGGGGGTTCCACTACCGGAGCTGATAGGTAAGTACAAAGTATTGAGGAGCTCCAAGACATTTGGGGGAATCTGGGCATAGGAAGTAGTCACCTGGGGGTCAGGGGTAGGCTGCTTAAGGTTCTAAAGGTGACCCAGGCCCTTCTCTGTCCCAGGGAAGTACCTAAGGCTGGTGAGGAGGAATAGGAAAGAATGGTGTGGGCCTGAGGCCTTGTTGGTGAGGGCCCTGGAAAACCCAAATGCATGCACACTCACTGCAGGAACAGAGACACGCCCTTCTGGTGGCAGTGTGTGTCTGTGGCCAACACCCCTGCCAGGCATTGAAATCCTCTTAGTCTCAGAAACCCAAGAATGTCAGTATTTGGGCTATCTCATCTACTACCTCTCAGGGAAGGCCCAGCATGCTTTGCAAGACACACCTACCTCACTGGGGACTGTCCAGGGGCGGTGCCTCCCACTGGTGCCTTGTGGGCAAAAGTCTGCCCTAAGCATGGAGTCACATCTGGTTCAGAGCAGCTCTGCCTAATCCAGGACTCTAGTTCACCTGTACCCCTGGTGCATCCCCACAGCCCCAGGCTATAGTTGTCCAACTTTAAGGTCACGGGGCCGACCCCATCTCAATGGCGTTGTCACCCAGGGTCCTGAGGCACAGACAAAGCCTGCTCTCTAACCAGATCTGCTGGAGAATTTTCTCAATTTATGCCAGACCTCAGTTACATAAAGAAAAGAAAAAGGCACACAATTTCACACACACACACACACACACACACTCACACTCACACACCCCTATGCTGTAGGTAGCTGCTTGATACACTGAACTTTAGCACAAAGGGAAATGTCAATACTGTCCACTTCAGGGCCAGCGAGATAGCTCAGCAGACTAAGCACCTGCTTAGGCAAGCATAGGCATCAGGGCTTGATCCCTGGCACTGCATGCTGTGTCAGCCCTGTTCCCAAGCACACTGAGCCAGAGACGGAGTCCAGGCATGGGGGCACATGCCTGTAATCCCAGTACTGGGAAGGTTGAAAATAGGAGGATCACTATGAGTCTGAGCTATGTAGTGAGACCCTGTACCAAATCTATAAATTTAAAAAAAATAACTTTACTTCATAAGCATGCATCTTATTGTATACAATCTACACTTCAGTGAATTTAGCCTTTAAAGCATACACAAGAGAAGGAAAGAGTGCACATTGGAAAAGCTTTGGAGAATAGTGTAGTGGATCCAGGGATGCCAGGTGCCCAGACTGGCAGCCTCACCATCCCCGGGAGCGTTCCCAGGAGAGCCCCTTATACTCTGGAAGCTGCAGCAGTGCCTCAATGCCCCGCCCTAGACATGGCACCAGGGTCCATGGTGTAGACAGGTAGCAAGGAAGGAAAGCTTCTGATAGACACAGCACCCACTGCCTTCACACTAGTACCTGTGGCTCCCTTTACCTGCAGCCCAAGATGGCAGCATGAGTCCACAGAGACAGAAGCCAGAGCAGTGGCCATTGCTGGGCAGGGAGGCACGCAGAGCCAGGGCCGCTGGGCCACAGAACCACAGGCTGTGAGCATGTGCAGGTATAGGAAACCTCTGCGGAAGACTCGCTGTTTAGTAAAGCGCATCCTGATAGCAAAAACTAAAAGGAAGGGAGCCAGGGATGTAGCTCAGTGATGTAGCCACCTAGCTGGCAAGTGCAAGGCCTCAAGTTCAAATCCCAATATGACTAAATAAATAAATAAGAAAGAATGTTGCAGGCAGGTGGGCCCATGGGACCCACAAAGCTGGATGCCAGTCCAGCCGTATCTATGTGCCTCCCTGTTCTTGGGCTTGGTACAGGGCCACACTCCCCCAGTCCATGCCCAATTCAGGATCAATGCCAAGCCCTTGAAAACAGGTCCCCAGGCTCCACAGTTCTGCTTGAGCTCCAGTTTCCTTATCAGGAAACTGGGATGAGATTTTCCTAAAAATAACTTGTACACACAAACACAGCAACTCTAACCAAAGACCTGCTGTTTTCCAAGTGGGGAAACTGAGGTCCAAGCTCTCATGCACATACAGCACACACCAGCCATGGCTCCCTGCTCCCTAGCGCCCTAGGCTTGGGTGGCCTCTGTCCCTGTCCTCCAAGAGGCTGGGAAAGCATAGCCACACTTACCCAGGGTGGGCAACTTGCACTCTCCTCTCCTGGAGGGCGAGTTTGTACTTACAGAGCCTGCAGGTGTGAGCACCTTCACCATTCCAGGTTAATATGTTCTCTACGGTGGGACCAGACAGCTCCCCAGGTCTTGGTTTCTCCACTGACTACTAAATCTCTCCATTCTGTCCAGTCAGAGGATGAAAGGCATGAAGAGACCTTCTAGGCAACTCCTTGAAAGGTGCAGCATAGAAGGAAAGAGAGAAAAAGTACCTCAGCAAGTGAACCTAGCCCAGTTTGTTTCCTCTCAGCCTTCCTCTTCCTTCTTCTCCACAGTCCAGCTCCCTCAGCCTCCCCAGTGTGATCCTGACAGCTATGGCCAATGCTGTCCCCCTCCGGCCACAGAAAGGGCCTCCTGCTCTGTTGTGGCTGCAGGCCCTGTCAGGGGTGCCAGGAGCCCCACTCTGCCAATCCCTCCTTATGAAGAGCTCTTAGTCACCTTTGTCTTCTGGATCAGTTACAATTCTTTCCTATCCTGGGGTCATAAAACCTGTCTGAGTTTTAGCCTTTTTCTCAGACATAAACCTTTGCTTCTGGGGATGGTCAGGAGCCTGCTCATCATGCAAAACTGTAAAAAATGCGCTTGGGTCTTTATCATGCTGAATGACCTCCAAAATGACCACTCCACATGCCCCAGCATCACAGTGGTATTTGATTTACAGCTCACAGACTCTCTCATGACCACTGTCTCCCTCTGATAAATGGCCCCTGCCCAGCCATGTAGCCTGCACACACTGTCATTCAGTCAACCCTGGTTTTAATTTGGATAAGACTGACAGGTAAGGAGCAGAGCCATGCACATCATCAGCAGTCCTGTCATCCCCATGGGTAGTGCAGTCCCTGCTAACAAAACATTCATATACTCAAAGATCTTTTCATAAATGAAGTTAGGTCTAGTAGGATATTTACATTTTTATAACCCACATTTTCCACTTAATATATGGTGTTCATGGCCTTAAAATGATCTAGAAGAATCGCCATCCACTGTTCCAAGCCCGCCACCTACCCACCCCGTCAGGCGCCCGGGTCCTACTTACTGAGGCTCTCCCAATTTGGCCGATCATGAACAAAGCTGCCTGCAGTCTTACAGCCAACCACAAACCTGTCTTTGATCACAACCTCCTTAAAACTATTTCCCGTCAATAGATGTGCTGGGTATAAGGTATGCAATACATCGAGACTTTGAAACAGTAAGTGCACGTGGATTGTGCAGCTGTTGGGGGCAAGGGCTGAAAAAGAACAGAGGCAAAGAAGTTAGGGGTCTGGGAAAGGAACAAGGTATGAACCATGTGAATGTGATCAGAAGCGGCACCTGGGAGGGAGCTTGGCAGGATGGCACAGGCTCTGGTCCCCTTCCCCTGTGTGAGCAATGGAGAGGCCCAAAGAGAATCCATTTGTAGTAAGTCCTGCTCAGGGAGAAGGTCCAGAGGCATCAGGCAAGCATAGCTGGCCAGGGAAGTATTAATGGTTCTTCTCCTTTTGCCAAGCAAGGAGGACAGGCACTGGGGAAACCTTGGCTGGCCTCGAACATGCATGGGGAAAGCAGCCGTGGCATCCCATGGGCTCCCTGCTGTGTATCTGTGACTTTGGGTCTGCTCTCTGCTGCCTGCCCTCTGTCTGGTCTGGGCTGGGTCTGTTCTGCCCTGCACACAGCAAATGAGAAGTGGTGCTGTGGCTCTACGGGAGCTGCTTGCTCTCGCCTGCAGGAAGTGGCTCATGTAGGTCTTAACCCAAATGCAAACACTTGACAGAAAAGAAGAAGGAATGGCTTCTGTGGCCACAGGTAAGGCAGTGGCTCACCCTGTGCACTTGGTGGAGGGAGGGTATGTGTCCAAGATGAAGGCTCCAGAGCTCTGCCCTGGGAAGCTGGGGATCCTCTGAGCTTGCATCCTGTCTCCCCTGTAACTCTGAGGCTTCTGGTCTACAGTTCACGCTAGAAACACTCTTGAGAGTTTAGCTGCTTTTATTTTATTTTATTTTATTTTTTATTCATTTTAATGAAAAAAAGATAAAATAGCAATGAAACAAGTTATTATGATGGTTACAATAATTAATACAATGCATATTGCTGTCTTCATAGCAGTTATTCAGAGGATAAGATGCAGACTTGATATCTTGTCTAAACAATATTAGTACAAACTTTTAT